>JAUMHH010033246.1:0-10257 GCA_032359455.1 Chlamys rubida
ATGTTAGTGGGTGAGTTAGTGAGCGTGCTTTATACATATGTTTCCAGTGTAAATAAATATTTCAATTTGTAATCGATTCTTTTGGTTTTCATTTCCCGAATCACGAACTGAACGCTCGTCCCACGTTAACAATGGTCATTGTCAACAAGTCTACGAATGAATGATGATGATATATAACAAGTCCAGGAAACTATGTTGGTCATTGTCAGCAATCTAAGAATGTATGTTGGTCATTGGCAACCAGTCCATGTATATATATTGGTCATTTAGAACCAGACTAGGAAAGAAAATGCATGCCATTGTCAAGTCTAGCAATGTATGTTAATCATTGACAACAAGTCCAGAATTGTATGTTGATAATTGAAAACCAATCTAGGAATATAAATTGGTAATTGACAATTAGTCCATGAATGTTTGTTGATAAACGTGAAGTTCAGCCTCAATGCATAGCATGTCAGAAACCATTTACAGTAAAGCACTTGCTACTAGATTGTATCGACTATCAGTCAACTCGAGAATTATTTTATAATAACATTACATGTCTTTTCGAAAACATAACTGTCTCTTAAATTTTAGTCTATCTGAAAGCTGTTGGTCGTTTTAATAAAATTTTGAGTCACCATAGCCACTTTCAATATTCAAATTGATGTTTGTCTTTTACCTTTGTTTGATATTTTTTTTGCATTTGTTGTTGTCGACCATTTGTTGGCCATAATGACATATCCTGTGTTGATGGTCCGTTAAGTATTAATAACAATAATCATAATTGATCATTGTCAACAAGTCCATGAACGTTTGTTGGTCACCGACAATACGTCCAGGAATGTACAGTAATCAACTATAATCTATCGTCATTACATCGACACTGATATTGATAATTCGACATGATTTATGTTCTCGTACTGTTTTTTTTCTGGAAATTTGAAATGTGCGTCTTATGCTGTAGAAAACATTGGTACGCCAATCCTATTATATTATTATAGAATCAGCAATAAATTTGCCTTTTAATTAAAATAGATGAAATGGAAGTCCTATTTACCTTAAACACAAAAAAGATGAGCTATAAATAGCCTGACAAGTGTAAACAAAAGAAAATGTAGATGAATATTTATAAAACACGCATAGTGAACTAGTGACGTATATTTCGCACGTAAATATCGCATGACATAGCCATATAAATTATCCTCATCCTGCTTGGTATCGATACACGATCTACATCTGTTTGATCTATCTCGTTAGAAGGAGGGGTCGATTGCCATCGAGGACCATTAATTTGCCACATAAAATATTAACTGTAGGCTACGTTGAATGTGAACTGTTTATTGTTGTTCTAATATACAAAATAATCTGGATGTTAAGTCTGGAATAATTTGTGTGCGTTTTTAGTTGTTTGACGGTACTATTTTTAACCGTATTTTGAGACCGGAAGTAGGCACGACTTGACTACTTTGAAGGCTATTAGTGCCACACTGATATTTCTAGAACACATGAGACAAGGAAGATCAGAAACCTAGATAATGCGTTATTATTGATCATCAGGTAAATAAAACAGCACGTCTTCTGTAATTGATGTCACGATTTCGAATGCACCATTGAAGTAGGTGTGGGAGTTTTTACAATCGAATAACGGGGTTGTCCATTATATTTGTAAAGAGTTAAAATGCTAAATTGAATTGCCATGTTCACGATACCCATAAAAATGCCAACCAAACACCTTTCCAAGTTTCCATTATCACTATATCTACCGTAACAGTTATATTTGGATACAGATGTCAATTATTCACGTATAACGGTACACAGTATATATCTGTGTTATCTCTGTGTATAAACAGACAAGATATGCAATGATGATAAATCTATCACTAATTAGTTTTAAAACGGCCTTCCAAATCTAAAATGTATTCTTTGTATGATTAATCTATGATCAAGCATATTTAGTTTACTTCCCTTTCCGCTATTAACCGATATCGCAAATGTGACGTCTTAAGGACAGGTAAGATATTCAACGAAACACTATAAAGCTCGCCTTTGTTCCGACAGATTTATTAATTAACAAAATATGAATAGTTCAAACTGTTTATGCTCCTATTTTAGAGAGGGTATTTGTTTAAAATAGAGTGTTTATATTGTTGCTGTTTGGATCTTTTCGTAATCTTGGATCTTTTCGTAATCTTGTGGGTTGAGGTCTCGATTTCATATCCTTAACAACTTGCATTGTGAGATAAAATGCATATATATAGATATATTGCCCCTCCCCTAGCTGAGCTCTTGTTTTCACATCATGATCATTTTTAAGAACCTATCAGGACTTGTAACAGACATCTTGCAAGGTCCGTCGTTTTCAATTTAAATTAGATCGTTTTCTTGACTTCATCCTCGCTATATTTATTATCTTTGTATGTGTCGTTTTTTCGTACAGTATGTTCGAAGATAATTTGCAACCATATGTGTGTACCGCGTTTCGCACTTGTCTACATGCTTTTAATCTGATATCAAGTATTCTAGTGTACAAAATGGAAACGTTGAAAGTTCTGAAAGAAGAAAATTTTGAGGAAAGGATGTGGA
Source organism: Chlamys rubida (assembly GCA_032359455.1). Classification (NCBI taxonomy): domain Eukaryota; kingdom Metazoa; phylum Mollusca; class Bivalvia; order Pectinida; family Pectinidae; genus Chlamys; species Chlamys rubida. The sequence goes on from JAUMHH010033246.1 coordinate 2,566, forward strand.
GAATGATCAAAAACAAACTCTTGGAAATTCAACATCTTGAGTATAGTGTCTAAATACGCTTGCAACCCTGATTTGAGGTTATGACGGCAGAAGTTTAGCTTATGACCTCCTTAGCAACTAGCAGAGCCGACGATGAAATTCTTAAGGATTCTGGTGAAGTTTCGGAATCTAATAGATGCACATCAATCAGTAATTTGAAATATTTTAAAAGAGAAGCATGATTAGCAAGCATTTTCTCATTCAAGGGATTTGATACTTTCCAAACTAGGGATTTCCTGATTAAGATTTTTTTTTTTTCAGCAATCTACATAAAATAATAGTGTTAACAAGGTTGTATATGTTTCGTTTACGACACATTCTTGCAACTTGTTGAGCAGCGTTTGAATATCGAGTCAATAATTACATCCGTATGCCTGAATTATAATTTTTTACATGTTTTATTTACTATTATTTGTTTATGATTATGGTGTAAATAAATAGATAACATTTCAAGAGCATGCTCTCAATTTAACCATAGTTTGACTTAGTCTACTAGGCAACGTTCAGTATCTTGAAGTTCACATTTCAACTGATAGCAATAATCTTGCAATAATTTAAACTCGAACTTAAAAGCTATCGTAACTTTACATCATGCATAATTTTTGAAATTGCGACTTACTACGTACCAACGGGTTCAATAGTATTTATTGGAATGTAGGACAACGTCATGATGAAAGATTGGTAATCTCCCAATTTGATCAACAAACGTCACCGGAAGAAGCACTAGTCGATTCCTGTAGAAATATCCGTATTGATACGTACATGGGGGCACCTCTGAAGTTAAAATGCGATGTTCCAACTTTACATCCGAAATTGTTGGACTTGATGACCCCGAATACGATTACGTTCTCTGTTTACACGACAGTACATTTATATGACTGTAGTTTACCTTGATAAAGGTCTTTCAGTGTTCATTAAGTTAGTACATCCATATGGCAATGTCAAGATGTCTTATATAGTGTTTATCTTGTTTCTTATGGACCTAGTTTATAACTGGTATATAATCAAAATCTACGAAATTAGGATAGCTTACATGAATTTTATTAGGTCAAACAGTTAACATCGTTCTAAAAGTGTTCATCTAAGGTTTGTGACGCTTGGTATAGGAAATAACATTCGCACAAAAACCATGTATGAAAATTCTCATTAGGCATTCGAACATGAATATTGTTGTAAGGCTATCGTTTTAACAGCCTGGCAATTTAAAAAGTATCAATTATTTTCGCCGAATCTTTTACTCTACACACCATGTAATAATACTAAATTATGCAACGGAAGCGTGCGTGGTGGTATTTTTCTAAAGGTTTTAGCCCTCACAAGCAAATTTCAAACGGACGGGCTTATGGACGGACAAAGCCATACCATATTACAACAAGCGCGTTAATAGAGAAACAGGAATACATATAACAGCCCTTCTATAGTTGACATACAAATGTTCAAAAATATAATTATATCATTACAAGATACACATCGTAAAAAGATAGGTTGTTTATACCGGAAACTATTTACAATAGGCTCATAACTAGGTTTCTCAACACGCTTGATAATGTTTGTTAAAATATATACCATACACGTTTTTACAAGGCAAACATTACATCTCGCACTCACAAATAATGAGACAATATTCAAATTACTCTATCCTTTCATTATCACAGTTTCTTTGTTCATTTCATAAACCAATCTGTTCAGACTTATCTTCCTCCTTCTTAAAATATGTACACAATGTCGGTCTCTCATTCACCAAGAACTTTACTGTTGCACTGTCGTCCATCTAAAGCCTAGACAGAATATCAACGCTGCATTCTGATTTCTTCCTTTGTATTAGCTGCAGCGGTAGCGGCGTCTCATTGTGTCACGCCTGCGTTGGGGTGTCGTCCTGATATAAGAGAACGTGGTAGTAAGATGCTGATCAAATATGCATTGTGAAGGTCAACTTCTACATATCGTGCATTAAATGGACAGAAAATGACACTTCCACCTGAAATTTACTAGTGAAATAACCTTAATATAATACAAAAAAAATGCAAAATAGTAAATTGTATAAATAATTTAGATATTATTGGTTTGTGGGATTACAGTTTCTGCATTGTTTGCAATACTTACTGCAAGCGCACTGAACGGGACACATCTCCTCGAGAATAGCCCTGTCAGCTAGGCAGTCCTGCTGTGTGATTTCAGAGCATGGATCCCAGTCCTCGTACATTTCGGGGTTAACACAGTCCTCTGATAATGAAAGGGTGGAAAGATTTTATCATATTGCATATCTGGAAAAACGAACTATGCGATCAGCCATTTGCAGTCAAACATTTTATGATTGAATGCACCGATTTTAAAATATAATCGTGACAGATTCTATGATGTATCATCTATGAAAAGTTAAATTGATACGGGTTCTGTTTAATTAATACGTGATTAATTGCACTCAATTGATCTTTATAATACAATCTGGTATATTGTACAACCAATTCAGTCACTGTTGATGTAAAAAAAAAAAAAAAAATCTAGATTGATGGTTTTCATTTTTGTAAATGTGTATTTGTACAGTGTTGTTTTGCCCTAAAACGCAAGCATTGTCGATGGGCCGTGAAACAATACAGACACAAAAACAAGTATAATGCAGAAGAAGAAGACGTGATATATTCTATAAGTTTTTATAAATCCACCTTAAAATGATTATATTCGCCGAATGGAATTAAATTCTTAAATTCATAAGGTAACAGTTCGTTCGCAATATGAGTTTCCAAATAACTAATTTAAACCGAAAAATTCTTAACTGAAATTTCATTTAAATGCATGTTATAAAACCGAATCACGACACAGAACATAACAAAACATCGATTCTGCTACTGCTTAATCCGGAAAAATCTCCCTTGTCTTGTGTACAGGTACTACTGGACATGACTTATAACACCAAAACAAAATAAAAAATCAGCTTTATATGTTTTCTAAACTATGGAATTGATAGGATCCTGCCGACTATATGTCTAGGCGATTATTAATCTGCACTTGTGTAATTAAACAAATAAATGAGAATGCACATTTTGAAAATAAAGTAATAGGATGATAAAACATTTCTTGATGTCCATGTACATAAATAATGAGACATACCATCGCAGTTCGGCCCCATTCCATACGAGCACGTGCAAGAGCATGCTGTGCTGTTGAGAGAACCAGCACCGATGTTGTGTTTGTTACAGGTCTTTCGACAATCTAATGAAGAAGATAACAATATATCATATTTTTACTTAATGCGGTAATATCTGGTTAAAATATTTAAATAACTTGCTTAAATTATTTTTTGCATAAAATCGTAAATGGATTGTTCAAGCTAAGCAAGCATAATATGTATACTATAAAAGATGTATAAAATATCAACATATCTATGTGCAACACAATAAGTAGAGATTTGAAAGTGACAAATAAACTTACCACATTCAGCGGGTGTCCCTGTACATGGAACTGTATTAAAAGAAACACACTTCAGGCATTTTTGCTTGATAAATATTCTGGCTACTAGCATGCATGCTACAAACATAACTTCTACACACGGTCAATTTTGCCTTCCAAAATAGAATGTTTGTTTTCATTAAGCATATTCATATGCATCGACACTCTCCAAAGAAATATATGTTTTAGTACATTGAAGGCCCTTCATTGCCTTTGAGAACCTCTTTTGTATAACTAGTTTTAATAGAATCACCGCTATCATTATATGTTTTTTTGGCATTCACGACGGAAAGTTGACAGAACTAACCGAAATTGTCAGTAGAGGATAGAAAGTGATCAAACTGTAACACATATATTTGGATTATATACCGGAGCATATACACAAATTAAGTGAGTATCGTATGCTGTAGCATAGACCGCCTACTTATAACATTTATGTAGGTCTGTTATAAAATTACAACAGTAGTTAGAAACTCCCAGTGTCGTTTGCGTAAAACAATCTTGCATATTTTTAATAAAGCTGACTTACCACACAGACCACGCTCACAAAACGGAGTTTCTCCGTCACATTTGGTACATGGTAGACCAGGTTTAAAGAAAGGCACAATGGCGTCCTCACTGTAACATGTATTTCGTACACGAACTTTATATAACAAATTAAAACAATTAGACTCCACCTCTAGCATAGTATTCTTCAATAGCTTTAATACTAACTTGCGTTTGGATGAGAGATGTACAAGTTCAAGAACGATGAATCAAAATCTTAAATATCATGAACACACGACTTCATTATCATCGGTATATATAAATATAGAAGAAACAAAAAATCTACGTCTGATTCATTTAATAAAAAATTAAAGTATACAATTTCACTAAAATACTTTACAAGCAGGAAAATATTCGCCAATTCAATCGTTCGGCTTTTACCGGTAAGATACATTAATTGCTCCACTATTAATATCAACCTTCACAGGTTATTACTAAAAATAATATGTCGTGAAAAAAAATTCACTTTCGAGGGCGAATATGATTTATTATATTCTATTAAAATTAGTACCTCTTTTTCCTATCAATTTTACTGGTGCAAAAAATACTGGAATACTAACCTTCCCGCATACTTGCAAACAAGCACATTGACACGTGAGTTTCTAACACGACAGCGGTCAGTGTAGGCACATCCAATAGTTCTATGCCGAGCATGCACCATCTTAAATAAGTCATTAAACTTAAGTTAATTGCATTATAGAATAAACGCATTCGATCATAAAATTAGCTTGCTAAAGTAAATACTTCGGAACCCGACAGTATTAAGGATAAGTGGCTTAAGTTTGTATATATCAAATTTTAAAAATCAAAATTTTAACAAAAGAATAAATAAAATATAATTGTAAACATGAATATTGAAAAAATTCTTCTCACCGTCAAAAACCTCTTGCATTGTTGAATATTAATGCACGTTTTGAATTGTGGAATGAAGTGCTGCCTCTCTAACATCCATGAACGGATAAGATTTGTGATGTTTCTGTCAGCGCTCACTCCAACGTTAGTGTGGGTATTGAACGCGCCAGCAGGTTGGGTAATTGCCAACGCACAGTCGAGAGAGAGAAGAGCTTGAAGTTGTAGATCAGTCGACCAGTCCTGAAACGTTAAGGAGTGAAAGTAGACCTCTCTTTAAAGTTTTCAATTTAATTTTCTTTATAGGTATGGTATGTTAACTCGAGTTAAATTGGAACCAATCGCCAAACAATGGACGCTCTAGTGCATACTTTTGATGTTGGTACATTTGTATACGGTCCAACGCAACCAGCACAGCATTTCGTCCGGTTACTTTATACTAACAACGGATAAACAGTTGTTGCCATTACTTTAAATGCTGAACGTTATGCAAGAGACAGAACCTATTGTCTTCCTTACTTGGGCGAACGCTCACCACTTAAGCCAAACGTGAGGTACTGCCGAGCAAGGCGCTAGGGAATAACAGGTAGTTACAAGTGGAGAGAAATGTATTCTTTTCTCAATCCCCCACCTGCAGGGTGCGGTATAAGGAGATAACAAGTAAGCTGAACTGAATACGACAAACAATTATGAGATTGTTCGTAACATTGGCTGACTTTGTAGATAAATTTAATAAAGATTTGTTTGCGCTTGTGTTGAAATTATCAGATATTTTTACTTCCACTGACATAAACATTTCATGACACACCGAGGTAAAGCTAATTTTAAAAATGCCCACATTTTTTACAATGTATTTGTATTTATTTATTAATTATCTGAAATTATGATGATTAAAACTACGTTGAGACATGTATTGTTGAGAGTTCCTGCACTCTCACGCTCTAATATATTTCGTATGTTTCGTTTCCCTCATACTCTCAGTTTAATATTAGAAAAATCGAATATGTACCATGCACAAATAAGTGTTTGCGACCTGGGTAGAAATAACATTCACGGTATTTTTTAAATTATTATTTTTTTAATTACTGTCTATTTTTTTTTTTATCAAATATCGTAAAATTTTCATATGCGCTCTTTTATCCACGTAGTATTTCACGTCGTATTGATGTTTTGCTTTATATAAATCTATACCCAAAGTTTGAATGTCGTGCCTGGTTAACTAGACATATTGTAAATTAACATAGACAAGTTTTACTGTAAAATAAAAGAAAAATGCAGCATTTCAGCAATAATAATCGAAGATATAACAAACAAATTTGATGGTTTACAACGAGTTGTCCTACATGTTTAGATAACAGCCCCAGTCTTACAACAAATACAGAAAGATTGATTCTTTTTTTATTTGGATATACTCTCTTAAGTTACAAGGAAATAAAAAAATTAATCTAGTAGAAAACAAATTGATCTTGCTGGTTAAAAGAAACCAAGAATACAAGCAATCATAGTTTTCTTGGATTAAAACGATTGGACTGCTATTAAGATGAAATGGATCGGAAGGCAGCACTTACCAATTTGTTCATGTTTGCTGCAAATGAGCCGTACAATCCATTAGCAAAATTCCGTCTAAACACATTGTGTGTTTGCATAATGATATCAATTTCCATTGCGTCGAGGCTGTACACATAGGTTAGACCCGTCAGAAAACATACTGAAAAAAGGAATACAAAGCAACATCTTAACACGATATAGCTATAGCTGTTTGAATGTCTCTGTAATCATACCACAACCAGAACATCGAAAGCCTTTTTAGTCTTTATTTCGATAATGCTATACGATGACAATCTGCTTTGTAATGCTTCTGTAAAGTAATTATCAAAAGGGCAAAACAGTAATTGTCAATTATGCACCAAAGAAAAACAACAGTTTAAAACGGCCAGACATGCATCGCAATTTATTCATTTGGAAATTCAACAGTGTTGAAATCGTTACTATAAAGGGAATCGTTAAGAAGATTTAACATTAACACTTTTAAAAACTTCAGCCTATTGTTGTATTGTATAATGATGGTGACACGCAAGACTGTGCACATTTAGCGTAATCTATCCTCTTGTCTGAACTCGCGTTAAGAGTATATTTTAAATTTGAGTATTATACTATCGATCTTGACATCATTAATAATAAATTTACGACATACGTTAGGAGTAAAACGCTGGTTTAAGTAATCGCAAATGTGTATAAAATCAAACGAAGGTCAAGGCTTTCTTATTTCCTAATGCTCATCGGGACACCTCGCGATTCGTTGTCATTACACCGGCTCTCCCTGAAAGGACGTCTTATTACTTTTTGTTTCTCAATGTACACAATATATTTGGTATATGAAGCAGATCACACTTGTTTTTTCTTAGAGTATTGGGTTTGTACACCTTGTACTATGTCAAAGATTTCTCGTTTTCCAATATTTGTTATCTAATTTGAACTCGAGAAAGAGTTATATCTCTATTATTAATACTGTTAAGCATAGCACATTTATGGAATATCGACAAGAGTTCAATAAACATCAACTGAATTGTAAATGTCACATTGTGAAATTAGTTTGATATGCTACATCTGATATTATATATACAGTATTCACTGCAAATGCTTCGACTCTGATGTGGCCGTTTTAAAATTGACAGAAATACACACGGATTTTTATTTATATTTGACGGTTAGAAGAACAAAAAAATGAATATCCCGGGTCGCGGGGGGGGGGGGGGGGGGGGGGGGGGGGGGGGGGGGGGGGGGGGGGGGGGGGGGGGGGGGGGGGGGGGG
>JAUMHH010033257.1:0-10257 GCA_032359455.1 Chlamys rubida
TACACGCATGCATCTTGCACACAGGGGAGGCCGTCCTTAAATGACCTTAGCTGTTAATAGGACGTAAAACAAAATCAAACAAACAAACAAAAGTGTATGGAAACACTTTTAGAACGGTTCTCCATACCCTAGATCTGATGTCCTGATGGATCTTTTTCAATTCTAGACATGCAGATTTTTTATTATTATTATCTATACACAAAGAATATCTAATTTCCCTTTGGTACAAATATATTAATAAGAGAGGAAACGTGACACAGTAATGGAATACTTTAACAACACACTTGTCTCAATCTGTATATCGGCATTATGTACCCCGGCGGTGGCCCCACGCCAAAGTTTATCTTCAAAGTCACTCACTTGTCATTAAGGTGTTATTGGCACTCGATCTAAGCCTAATGCCTTTGTTATACTTGACATTGAAGGTGGTTGTGTGTTGCACATATTTCTGAACTCGATATATAGAAGAAGAAAAGTGCGATCGTTATCATAAAGGCATTTGTGAAAGTTAATGCATAGTGTTTTATTGTAAGTTGTAAATCAGAATGCATGAGCAGTAAAATGCTTTATAATTTATATCGAGCAGTTTAATTAATAGCGAGAATTGTAAAATATATACGTACATTTAACTTGGATTTTTGTCTCTTTTGTCTGCTTTAAAACGTAAGACATTTTTAATAAAAAGTCGGTTTCACCTTGTTGAACCTTTATAAATTGAATGCCTTAAATTTGATATTGTTTGTAACGCGCTTTTACATTGGTTAGTGTTTAAATTCTATCAAGTGATAGAACGAAAAACTGAGAACATATTAGGATGACGTCATAGACAAGTGATACGGTTTCCCCAAAAAAGTAGTCGCCTGTCATACTTGAATACTTGTCTGCACGCACAACTTTTGACAATGGAAATTCGAGCATTATAATCGACTTTATAACAGATGACTTAGAAATATTAATATTTATTATTACATTGTCCTGACAACCAGTGAATATCCATGCATGTACAGAGCGTTATTAGCGTCATTATTTGAGAGAGTACCTGATGGAAGCTTCGATTGGCGTATCATACAACACGGGTGGGGCATTTAATACACGACATTTGATTGATTCAGAGAAATCATTCCAAGCATTTATAAAAATGCTGTCGTTGTAAATAAACATGATCTGTTTAAACGTTTCCTTTTGTAATTTTTAGAATTAAAAAAAAATATAATGCAGTTTGGTGTTCGGCCTTCACATTGATAGATCAATTTATTTTCTAGTCAAGTCCTTGATTACCACCATAAACCATGATTTTTTTATCGCGGCAAAATGGTTTTCTTTCATAATTGGCTAGATGTACCCGATCGTGACTTATAACACTAGCTACAATTGTTATACATATATATTTACAAATGTAAACTGCAGGTACATTGCAAGACAGATAGCATATAATGAAATCGCGTCCGGGACCATACAAATCTAAATACATTCGAGTGAGAAACGAAATTTCAAGAATTCAGAATCGAAGCATGGCGAAGAAGGGGTGCCAAGCATAAATCGACGTACTTCACGTTACCTGATTGGTACACAACAGTTAAATGTCTGTCTAGATTAGAGACCTAGGTGTATTTAATTTCTTAAAAAGGGTAGTTTGATTGACGTACATATGTACTACCCTCTTAACTATGCAGAAAGTATCAACCTATCCTCGATCAGCTTAACTAAACCACGCCCACTTTTTAACGCTCTGATGTTGTAAACAGCAAATACACTATAGACCGGCTGGTTAATATGCCAGTCTACCCGGAACAGAGTAAATGTGGTGATTAACAGCTTTGCAAGTACTCTTTCTGCTTGAAGTTACATGAAGGTTTTGATATGTACTAAGAGAACAGGACAAGTCTTAAACTGACTTTCATTTATGAAAGGACCTGAACGGTAACGCATGACACGATATCTATTCAAGGTAAGTGTGTGCACTGAGCTTATACATTATATATTATCGTATCCTTAAGAAAGTAGTTTGTTGAATTAACTTTACAAATAATATTAAATGTATAGATAGTAAACTCACATAAATAAATGTTATATTACATTAGATGCCACAATACATGATTCATGTTTGTCAATTATCACATTCAGTAAAAAAAAATAGATGTCAAGTTGTCCGTAGTGTGTAAGGAGGGATAACTCTTCGTGAACACGCCATTTGACACCTCCGGCTTCATGCGTTATGTCAGTTTTATGTTGATAGCGGCACAATTATCTATATGTTGTTGCTTTTTCAGAAACAAAAACGATGCCAATACTGGAAGGGGCTGTTTATTCCACTTGGAAACCTGCATTGATTACCTCGGGTGATTCATCCAAAATGTGTGAAACGACATCTGCAGCCAATCAGCAGTATATTAAAGAAGATGATAGTTTTAATACTGAATCGGATAGAAAAGACAGTTTATTGATGCCAAATGCCAGCAAGCTTCCGGAAGATATTTCAATATCAAAGACTGTCGTTCGTACATGTAGCCGCCGTCAACAGGAAATCAAAACTAAAGAGAAATGTAAAAACAAAAACCCGAAGAAACCAGTTCAACAATCATTTCCGCTCAAAGTTTATCCTCCGATTAAGTCGATGTTAGTCACAGCACTGCTGTTAGTGCAGTGCTCGCCATCTCCTGCTGCTTCACCACATATAAACTGGCAAGACATCAATCTCAGTCACGAAGACAACATTTGTATATTTAACGGAGGCATCACCTTTCGTGATACTGGACAAATAGAAGTGGTATTGGCCAACAATGCAGCTGGTCAGACTCGAAATGCTCTTGTTGTTAGTAGACAAAGAATTGAGTCACGGGAAACGCGTATAATCAATGGACATCCCACAAATGAAAATGTTTCAATTCAGGATACCGACACTGAAAACACAGACGGATTAGAGGATCACCGAAAAGGGGAAATCGACGAAGGAAATCGTGAGGATATATCAAGTAAAGGTGATAGGTCTAATCACGAGTTAGTTATTTCAGATCAACGTTTTTCCTCACAACAATCACGCCTGATGGATGCACAAAATTTAAATGAAAACGTAAATGCATCAACAGACGACAATGTGAGAAATAGTCTCGGTGTGTTAGTCATCAGTGGGCAACATCATTGCGATGACCGCATGGCATCTGCACGTTGTGAACTAGTTTCTACCAACGTTTCTGACAACGAACGATGCATGGAACAAGTCGGAATACCTAGTGAAGACACATCGAACAGCACTAGTGTACTCGTCATAACGGGTCAAAATATCCATGCTAGTGAGCGTGAGATCATTGCCATAACAGATCACGTGACACGGGGTCAGACAAATACGGCGGTTGGCCTTGATAGCCCGACAGTTTGTGGCAATACTGAGAGTGGCATGGATAATAATCAACGCGTGGCATCTACACGTTATGAACTGGTTCTTATCCACGTATCGGGCAACAACCAACAGTCTGATACTATACATAGTGAAGACGCATCAAACACCCCTGGTGTACTTGTCATTACGGGCCAAGTTTTCCTTACTAGTGAATGCGAGAGCATCGCCATTACAGATCGCGTAACATGGGATCAGACTTATATGGATGTTGGCTTGTATCATCCTACAGATGAAAACATTGAAGCACTGAACGAGCAGCATGGGGAACTTGCCATCACTGACCGTACCCGTCAGCCCATGTTGGCCACTGATGCGCACCAGCTTCTGGTCACCGAACGTACCCACGTAATGGACTTACAATGTCCGACCAACCAGCGGGCAGCTGTTACCGTAAGTGAGATAGCTGTAAGCGGGCAACACCAGTTGCCAAACTTGATTAGACCACCGGTTAATTCGAATTCTATGACAGCAGAGGGAATACATGTTAACGACCCTGTTGCCCCTCAGAATAATGGAACTGAAATCAGCGACTAACGTTTAAGCAGTTTTTAAACATTCAGAAATTTCTGTGCTATGAAACATGCAGATTCGGGGAAAGAATAAGCCTGCTGTGTCCCACTGCATGATCGTAAAAGGCGACTTATGCAAAACAAAAATACCCAGTGATAATCAGGTGGAGGAGTGTTACAAGATGTGTTTCCTAGTGATCATATCTTCAAGGTTTGTACAGTACAAGCGACTGGGCGATAACGACGTACAAGTGTACGTGCATATGGGGTCACAAGTGGCGAACAAAGCAAAGGCAGTATTCTTGTATGCTCTTCACAAAAATCTTTAAATGTCGATTAACTAAAAGTAACTATATATTACCCTTTTGTATATACATATCATTTTTTTGTTTAAATCTTCAAATGCTGATTGACACTAACATATACTTTTTGAACTATTTTGAGAATGCAGAATTCAGTGGGAATTGCCGTTATCTCCAATTAATAAAAGACTGAATGAAGAGACGACTCGAATACTCAATGCATCATCAACAAGAATTACAAACATTTGACATTTTCATTTGATTACATAACTGTTTTATATATTTTCATATTATAAGCATGCTTGCATGATGTGATCATTTTAAATGAATAAAAAGTTTTATGCCATATGTGTTTAAAGTGACTTTCATCATATTGACATAAAGTGATATCGGTATATATACATACAATTGTGGGATGGCACAACTTATATCTTTCCCGATTTAGGTATGTAGCCACATTTCAGCCAGATTCACATGACTATTAACCTAGAAGAAATTGACACATCACGTACCAAAACTGTTTTTAAACGACCTTAATCGACACGTGTCGCTTTTCAACCATGAAGGCGTTATGCAAATTCCACACAAAGTTTAACAGATGCAATTAAGACAGGGAATCTTCAGTTGGGTTTTAATAGCTGTGAATTCATTGATGAACTCCCATCGGCGATCAACTCCGTGTACTTCATTACATATGTGTACTAGTACTGTAACTGACAGTACAATAACGTGATATACAAAAAATCATTTTACAGTTTATGCTTCAATTACCCAATATCACATTAATCAATTACTTGTAAACTTATTGCACCCATTAACATATATCAATCAAGCAATCAATCGTATAGCTTCATTTGCCTGCTAGAACTTTCCATAAATCGAACAAAAGTCCTCTAGTCTATAGAATTCAAATAATGTCATTGGAAACATAGGTCTTCTGTTTACAGTAGCGTTTGTAACGGTTAAACTGACAGAATTATGTAAATGCTTGTTATCTGACAAGATGTTATACTTGCCTTGGTGTAAGTATCAAAATAGAAACAGCAGTTTGAAAACTTCAGACGCCCGCAAAAGAAATGCAAATGTTGTCATATTATTAAAATTAATAGGATTTTGTAATAAAAATGTATATTCCCATTTGAAATGATATAGGAGTATACATCTGTTCAAATAACGTTAAACGGATTGTTCATATGGAGAATTGATAAAAGCTTTCAACTTTTGTAACAGGACTGATGATTTTGTGTTTCCGTGATAGATCATTGGATAAACCACGATTTAAAATGACCTAAGCATATAACTGTTCTGCCCCAAAAACATTCAATCATATATATCTGATACCACAAAAACATTTTCCTCTGACTTCTAAAACTGTACGTGTACTGATTGCATATAAATCAATTTCACAATGACTTTCATATCTATTCCTTCAATAAAACGACACAGAGAACGTAATTTTGACGTCACATAGGTATAGCATCAATGATGCTGAAACGTTCGGTATTCGTTGTCGCTTCGTTTTGTATATAAATTTAGTGGATAATAAAGCCAATGTAAAAGGTTACTGGGGTAATCCAATGTCTTGTATTGTCACAGTGTGAAATACATGATTTTGGATTACATGCTATGGAAACTGGCTGTACCACTATAGTGTATCATTTAACACGACACGTGTTAGTGTACCAACTAAGATGGTATTTCAGAAGCAAGTCCACAATTCTGCAGGGGGCCTCATCAGTCGCCTCTTACAATATAATAATATTAATAATAAACTTTATTTATTGAGGATTACAAAACCTGATTTAGCCAAAGGCTAATCTCCCTCAGGGTCCTCTATAATAGTAAAATGTGTTACATAGTATTTCTTAAAACATAGTAATATAAATTAAACATAAATAGCATCTAAAATATAAGTTATGAGATTGCTGAAAATATTGCATGCAATTATATAGTACAATACATCAAATATCCCAGAAAGCATACATCTCATGGTTTGAAGGTCTGATAATAGTTAAATGGCCGGAGCCCTACATACATATATCATAATATAGCAAAGTATAAAAATTGCCAGGATATACGCTAATATAGCATAAATTAATAATTTCCGTCCGGCCTGTCTAACCGTTCAAGATAATAACCATTTATATTGAGCTCCTCGTTAGTAATGTCTGAACATAACCATGTTTCTTGAAAACACAGTATATCCATATCCTGATGTTGGAAGTGGAGGGATAATCCGGAAGGTAAGTAACATTTTGAGTTTTCAGCATCCTCAAAATTACCGTAATAGATATGCGCCAGCTTATTTCCAGTTAAAAAGTTGGTTCCTGTATACCGCGCATGTATGTACAAAAATCAGGTTGAAGTATATGATCTTTACCTGTAGCAAAACTGCTCACTGTACCGTCACAGGTAATTAAACACTCACCAAGCAATGTCAGTCCAAAGCATACCACTATACAGGTAAGGAAACCTCTCCATTTACCTTGTTTATATTTAAAGGGGTGATATATATATCACGATGAGTGTTGGTCATGTGTATTAGGTAATCTATATCACCATACCTGTAATCACCATACGTGACTGTACCGTGTAATGCACAGAAAAGTTATAGCGGCTCCCTCGTATCGTTTCAACTGTGGATAAACTACCACTTCATAAAAAGGTTAACATGAGATAATAGTTTAAGTAAATATTTTCCATTTTTACACCAACTTGTAAAGGGACTATTTCCAGTTATGTTAAAATAACATAGGAGCCTGCCCCTAATAACTTTCGTTTCAGAATAGTTTCTTTTTGGCTGTTCACTCTCCATGTAATATCCCGATAACAGAAAGATATATTTTTTGCCATATATATATATATAGTCGCATTGAACGCAGATCGGGTGTCAACTTTGTTAGAATCCATTCTTATACACATATCAATTAATCTGCTATCAGACAGGGTATCTTACTTCCATAATAAGCACAAGGAAAGTATATCTTCTCGTGTTAAACACATGATGGGAATACATGTAGTTTAACTATCTTCACTCAATGTAGTAAAGTGATGCGTGAGGGATGCTGCCGATGACTTCGCTCTGTAAAATGTAAATTATGCCTTTTCAGGACTTAACATATGACAAACGAGCAAAATGCTTTCAAAACTCTTTTTATGGACATTTTTTTTATTATCAATCTGAAACAAGACAAGATCACACAAATGTTTTTCGAGTCCTTGATTGTTGTCAAGTTGATCACAAAGCAAACTCGTAGCGCATAATTATAATGTGAACAAAAAGCTAAATGATAGATACCACCTGGTTGGGATTTGTTCGTTTTAAAACATGATTTGTTCGGGAAATGTGACAACTTTCAGCAACAAATTACCTGTCTCTATACCTCTTTCTTTAAAATGCTGCTGTCCAATACCCGCGCTGTTGTTATCAAGCCGTAATCCAATCTGGCAGACTATTCACAGCTACTTATTGCCAAAGGATTATATGTGCATTCAAACGCATCAAAACACCAGGGAAATAATTTCCGTGAAACACTACATGTATAACTTCTATAATGATATATCAAGGAGCCCATGGATTTGGCTTTTACTCACAAATGTACAAATAACATGCATAGATATCGTAAGACTGTATCAGTCAGAATGTTCTTTCACAGTTTGACAGGTCCAATATGAATTGATCGTTGTGTGCTATAAACTACTTTAACTCTTCGTAGTACACCTGTTGTATCCTTTTATCAATATAATATGAAAACAATATGATCCAGGACTTCACTAACAGACTGGACCTAATTCATTATTAAAGTCCCAAAAGGAAGCACGTTATTACAAAACCGATGAAGATAGTTATGCATTTTGTCTGCATAATACTGTGACCCTGATTTTACTTTAGGTATCTAGTTGAAAGTTTTGACGAATTTCATACTGAATAAGCGTGTTCGTTAGTTCGGTCTATATTTGGGGTGCATCTATCAGTTCCACTTACATATTAAATATTCAAATAGTTTCGGTGCTGTCAGCAAAGAAGCAGTATCATATATAACGTGAAATGTAAAGCTGATAAATCAAACACTTTGTACAGTTATGTACAATGAATAACGCGAAAATGAGAAGCTGATGAATCAAAGAGTCTGTACATGTACAATGTATAACGTGAAAGTGTGAAGCTGATGAAACAAGGATTTTGTACTTTACATTGAATAATATGAAATTGTAAAGCTTGATCAAGTAGATATGTAATACCATCCTGGTCAAGCAAAATAACTGTACAATGTTAATGTGAAGCTGATCAAACTAAAATGTACAACGTTAAGATTGTACGCGCTGCTGGGATATAACTACGTTAATATTGTGTAAAACGATAAGTGATGACGGTAAAGGATCTATATCTTACTTTGGTGATCAATAAAATATACAACCAATTACACAATACTCATTCGCATACCACCCTTTTAAATGGAAGCTCGTTCTCCTTTAGGCCTAACATATTCAGAATTAGATTTGTCGACAGGTAAAATATTATCAGCGATCTTCGTTTTAAATAACAATAACATAAAAGGGCATTCATTTATTACTAGATCAATTGTACTAACCGCATTGTTGATTTTTGGCCTTACTCGTAATACCCTGAATTAATGTCTAGATAAAAAAAACCAATAAACCATTCCTCCACACCGCCATGAAAGGAGACTAACACGAACATATCACAGCTCCTAAAACACACACAGAAACACTAATTGCATGCATCTTGCACAAAGGGGAGGCCGTCCTTAAATTACCATAGCTGTTGATAGAACGTTAAACAATATTAAACCAAACCTAACTTAACCGCAACCGAAAGCAGGTAATTTGCCACTGTATCTTAGATCTACGAACCTCATTGCATTGTTGATTTTTGGCCTTACTCGTAATACCATGAATTAATGTCTAGATAAAAAACCCACCAATAAACCATTCCTCCACTCCGCCATCAAGTTGTTTTGGCGGTTTTGTGTGTAGATCCATTAGTATATCCTTATGGGGTGGTCTCAGATTTACGCAAATCCAAACTTCCTCGTGACATTGTGGTTTAGGAGCCACAAAAAAAGTTAAATTGTGTTGTATTTGTCGTGTCACGAAAGTAGTTACTGACTTTTTAAGTCGGTCATAGTTACGTAATTCCCTATTTGATAATTGAAAACGTCTCTGTGGTTGAGGCACAGGTTTACTAATTCTTTTAACGTGCATGTCTTTCTGGACCTCTTTCACCTTCCCGATATCTAATCATAGACAAAACGATTCCTTACAAGATGTTTCCCCTATAACATCAATACTTGATCAAGTGTCTAAATAGAAACACGCAAAGGTTACACCTGTACTAAAAGCTGGCTGGTGATCGTTGCCTCGTAACTATTTATGGACATCGATTTTGTGGAAAACTCGTACACATTTTACACCTTTGTGTGCACACATTTTACACCTTTATGTGCAATACGCTTTACTGGTCATTTGTCTGATGAAAGTGGCAGTGTACATAAGTATAGTACTAGTCATCGAAACGTCACATAGAAAATTGTATTGGTTGTGGCAAAAAGAACTTACTTACTGAATGTCAGTATGGTTCAAGACCTGAACATTTTACTGAGATTGTACAAAATTAGTTCACAAATGGTTTCATAACATAGACAAAGGTAGAGTTACAGGTATGTTATTTTGAGACCTGTGTTAGGCATTTGATAATGTTAATCATAATAATGTGTTGCACCAACTTATATGTTAATAGGACGTTAAACAAAATCAAACAAACAAACAATACTCATTCGCATACCACCCCAGGATATATATCTTACTTTGGTGATCAATAAAATATACAACCAATTACACAATGCAGGTAGGGCGTAAGAATTGTACCTGCTACCCCCAATTGCATGATCGTAAGAGGCGACTAAATATGGGACCTTATATCTTCTCTCCTTTCTAAATAACTTTCTTCCTCCTAATGTCTCCCTTGACAATGCCTCACTTTTGGCCATTTGTTGAGCGTTCGCCCCTGTGAGGAAGGCTTTGGGTT
>JAUMHH010033279.1:0-10256 GCA_032359455.1 Chlamys rubida
TGAATTTGGGCCCGGACAGGTTCGGGCAATCCTACCGTGGCAAGTTCGGCCCATGTGACACTTAAAATTCGTGTTGCATGCTTTATGACGTCATAATTAAGCTGGTTCCAATGGGGGCCGGACTTACCCAAATGCCTGTCCGAACTTACCACATGGCGGGGCTCGTTCGGCTATCCGATCTTCCGATAGGAAAAGTTAAATAATGTTCAAAAACGGACGTGCTGCCATACTTCCCAGAACGGACTCAAATAAAAATTGGCCAAACTTGCCCCAGTATCCCTATTGTTATGTCGGTCTTAATCTCATTAGAGCTTGTGTTTTATTGTTAATCCTCGACTTGCCGATTTTAAATAAAGTTTATCTTATCTGAAAATCTCATTCTGAAAGCAGTATTCTGAATCAGTAAATATCAGAGACCAACAAAAGCTACGCTCTTTTAAGGCTGTGCCTTTTCATATTATGATTCTACCATGTCAACAGAAAATGGACTAAGCGTCTTTACGATATTTTCCCGATAAAACAGAAGGTTAGCATTATGATGATTATACCATGGCAGTTGAAAATTGTATCTCATCATTTACACTTCTTTCTCACAGTGTCATTGGACAACAATGCCATTATTTCATAGGTATCGTCCTATCCGTTATATGGCCTACAAAACTCAAAATATTATTTTTTATAAAATATATTCTGTAGATTGCCTGCTTCTGTAGATTAATATATATCCATGACCTACCAAAGCGCCATTCATTATTCATGATATCATTAGCCATGCCGCCGCTTAGGGATCAATTGAGTACGTTAAGTACTCCACATGGACGATATAATACAGTGACGGTAATGTAAACCAATGTCCATGCATACGTTTGATGATTAAATCTTGAAAATTTCTATAATTGTGTAGGGCTTTTGCTTATAATTGAAGATGCAAATTTTGAATGATATCACATTGCCCGCATATTTTATATTTTTGTATTAACGTTTTGTCACATTACCAGCTTCATGTGATATCCCAAAGAGGGCATCATTCAGTGCTAAAAGATAACCTGATACCCCGCAAGAACTTACGGTACCATAATGCCTTACTTAGTATCTTCTCTACTCGCTGTTTCGGTGCGTACACTACTTTTGGAGTCAGGAGGTATCATCGAAAAGGTGAAATCGGATAATTCCTCATTATCGCCATAGGTGTCCCTGTAATAGTGTAGCATTCTTACACTCACCACCAACCCGTTCTAAGAAAGATGAACGAAACACAACATACAAAATTATTAATAAATACAGTAAACCGAAATGAGTCACACTGCATCCTACCAAACAGTTGTTTATCACACTGCATCCTACCATACAGTTGTTTATCACACTGCATCCTACCAAACAGTTGTCTATCACACTGCATCGTACCAAACAGTTGTTTATCACACTGCATCCTACCAAACAGTTGTTTATCACACTGCATCCTACCAAACAGTTGTTTATCACACTGCATCCTACCATACAGTTGTTTATCACACTTTATCCTACCATACAGTTGTTTATCACACTGCATCCTACCATACAGTTGTTTATCACACTATATCCTACCATACAGTTGTTTATCACACTGTATCCTACCATACAGTTGTTTATCACACTGCATCCTACCATACAGTTGTTTATCACACTGCATCCTACCATACAGTTGTTTATCACACTGCATCCTACCATAGGGGTCAAAATGTTTTGAAATCCAAATTGGTTTAAACTACTTTTGCAACAGAAGGAATGTTGCGTAAGAAACCCTTTAAGCTACATATGTATATCTTAATGTAGATTACGTAATTGACGTGTAGTCTAACTTTTAAGAAACACTCAAAATGTTTCTTGCTTTAGTAAAAATGAATTTTGAAACCTACTTCCATGACATTTTTCTCTTTAAATACCGTGATTAAAGGAAACTGGTGCCAGTAAAATTAAACACCATTTCAACAGCCATGGTGTTTGGCCTGATCATATTAATCATATCTCGGAAAATGTTTATAAAATAATTTATGTATTTAGACTATTGAGATTCAAGCTAGACATACAAGTTCTTGAGACAATAGTTATTACAAGTCATCATGTCTTAAACGGATAAATGGTGCGTTTTTATTGTGACATTGCCGCGGATCTTTTTTCATATGAAACATACCAAGAAGAAGATTAACTGTAAAAACATATTCACCGACGCAGATTTGAAACGGAAGAAAATGGAGTCGGATTGTTGATCCAATTTTACGGTTGTTCTGCCATACAAACATCTGGAAAAAGAGATAAAAACTTATCAACTAACTGTCAACAGCAAGTTCATTAGTACAGCGTGTTATATGTATCCACTATATATCCACAACTAACGAACCTTTATAACCAAATAACTTGTATAACTAGTTAGCTTGTATAACCAGCTAACTTGTATAACCAGTTATCTTGCATAACCAGTTATCTTGCATAACCAGCTAATTTCTTGTAAAAGCAGTTATCTTGTATAACCAGCTAACATGTATAACCAGTTATCTTGTATAACCAGCTAACTTGTAAAACCAGTTATCTTGTATAACCAGCTAACTTGTATAACCAGTTATCTTGTATAACCAACTAACATGTATAACCAGTTATCGTGTATAACCAGCTAACTTGTATAACCAGTTTTCTTGTATAACCAGTTAACTTGTATAACTAGCTAATTATTATAATCAGCTAATCTGTATAACCTGATACCCTGTATAAGACGCTAACCTGTTCCTTTTATAACCATCGATATGTCCTCCGACTTTCTCATATGTATATTTGGTCAAACGTATATTTTGCTAAGATAATCGATGAATGGTTTCTGCAACAAGGTCCTACAACTAAAGCACCCGAGTTTGCAATACTGATTATATTATAGGCGTGTTGACGACCGAGGCCAATTCCTGTGTTTATCTATAAAACCAGCCGAGCATATCTAATGAGAAGCCTTATCATTGAGACAGATTTTATCTAAGTGAACATACTAACCGTGAATCCACTTTCTGCACTGTTGGTCCTACACAAACGTCAATAGTAGCACCTGTTGTGTCCTGGACTGTGCTGCTAGAGTAATCAAGGAGGCGAACCAGCCCCGTCCCCCCTCCACTTACATCTATAACCTGTCAATACAAATAAAGTATTATTAAAACTGCACATTTCTAAAATAATAAAAACGGAGAATGTCTCGCTTTATCAGCTTTAATACCTAATTAATATTATATCTTTATGACAGTGTTTGACAAGTTAACGAAAGACTTTTTATTGGTTTTTAATTCGTATTTGTTATTGAATTAATATTATAAACATACTAAATCATCTAAACAAAGCTTACGCACAAAAAGAGAAGTACCAAATAATTAACGTTGAACTTGACGCATACAAGTTGAGAGGTGCACAATATTTCATAATAAAATGACATACAAATAGAGAGGTTCAACATGATAAACACCTACATTCTGTAGAAATGGAGAAGTCCTAAGAAAATAATACTAGGCTAACGCACATAAAGTTGGCTAGTTTGGTTTTGGTTTTATTTTGTTTAACGTCGTTGTTTAACAATTTATATAATTTAAGGATGTGCCCCATGTGTGTTGTGTAAGCGTGCATGCGTGTATGTGTGCAGGAGACAGGGTATGTTGGTGTGCTTGCCTCCTTGTGATAGCGCAGATATGATGCCGACTTCATAGTGGTATCTCACTGAAATACCATGCCGCAGGCACTAAACACAGCATTCCGCCCGGTCATAGTACTGACAACGGATGCTGAGCGTTAAGCAGGAAAATAACAACTACTATTTTTAAGGACTTTAATATGTCCCTGCCTGGGGACAGAACCCTTGCATGTCCTCCTCAATTGGGCGAACGTTCAACATTAAAGCCAAAAGTGAGGTGTTGCCAAGCAAGGCGTTAGGAAATAAAATGTATTCGGAAATAGAAAGAAATAGAATAATCCCAAATATTGCAATAGGTGCAGCAGATTTATTTTGGTCGCTTTCGTGTCCCCATGTAAAGGGCGAAAAAGTAAGTTCTAAATTCTGTAGGGGGTTCCCACATGAGTCACCTCTTCCGGTTATGATACATGCAGTGGATAACAGCAGGTTATTCTTCTCTCGATCACCGACCTGCAGGTGTGTAGAACTGGGTACCAAACACTCATTATTAAATGTGCTTACAAACAGAAACAATTAATAATAACCAAACGTATAGTAAAATGATTCGCAATAATCTATAATGAGCTGACATACAGATGAGATGCGCCTATTAGCCATTACAAGGCAAACATATAATAGAGAGTCACCAATTGACCATCACAAGGCAAACATACAATATAGCGTCACCAGTTGACCATTACAAGGCAAACATACAAATATAGCCATTACAAGGCAAACATACAAATATAGCGTCACCAATTGACCATTACAAGGCAAACATACAAATATAGCCATTACAAGGCAAACATACAAATATAGAGTCACCAATTGACCATTAAAAGGCAAATATAACAAATAAGTCACAATTTTTCCAGACATTTTCTTCATGTTGGTAAGTATTGATTATGAAAAGTTCTTTTTCACACAACCAATAAGATTATCTATGTGACGTTTCGATGTCTAGTACGATATGTACACTGTCACCTTCATCAGACAAATGACCAGTGAAGCGTATGTACACAAAGGTGTAAAATGTAAAAAAGAACTTTTCATAATCCATACTTACCAACCTGAAGAAAATGTTTAGAAACACTGTCGTAGTTGTTCTACTCTCCATCAGATTTCGCTTCGAAAATACAATGGAATATAAAAGGGCGCAGCCTGGCGGAGAGAAATTGTACTAGATCAGATAATCCAGTATAAGGAAAACTGCTGTGCTATTTTTTACCGCATTGTATACAAAATTATGTTAAGGTCAGCAACATTTGATCGAATCAACTAATGACAGTTAATTAGGAACCTGAGGTTTGTATACTACAAGATATAGAATTACAATGTAGCACTCGATATGTTACCTTCTGCCTTAATCATACGACGTACAGCGTTACTGATTGGACGCCTAGTTATTACTGAATTATTCTTAAGGATAATAAACTGGTATTTGCTGAGAAGAGGATAAGATATACGTACAAAACACTGTATCTGATATATGTAGTCTCTATCCAACTAATAAGGCATTAATAAACTATGTTTAAGTAACACACACAATATACAGAGGAAGTTATTAATTTCATGAACATAACGTTTATATTTGACAAATAGGTTGCATATAATTTAAACTTTTTCGCTATTGCGTAGCATGGATGAAAAATAGAAAAATTATGCAGTCCATGATTGAGATTTAACTGTTTGTTTATTATGTTTCTCTTTACGAAATCATGGGGTCAATTAAGAGAAGTGGGGCATATGTTTTTCCGATGAATGCTTACCGGGGCAACTTTTCGGTGCTCGTACGCCACCAGATTTTGCGGAATTTGAAGATGTCATTTGGCATATTTGTTGTTTCTCCGTTTCTTTTTTTTTGCATCGCAACTACATTTTTGTAGCTTTACGAATAACGTTTATTTATATATGTTCGACTATCCTGTGTGTAAACGGTGTGTGATGTATTTTTTCACCGCCATCAGTTATATTTCATACATATTATCATCAGTTTCTCCCTTTTTTATATCACAAAAAGCTACACTTTCTGTATTTTATCATACAGTTGCATTGTAACACTTCGAATACTGTTACGTAAAGATGAATGTTTGATAGAATGTATAAAAGTATACATAGTATCTTCACACTACAACATTTTATCAAGAAAATATCGAATACCGTAATGTCAATACTACAAGGATAGGGCTTAATATAAGTTTGATAACTTGTGCCCAATCCATTTGCTTGGCAATAAAATATGTTTAAATAATAGTCTACATTAAAATAGGAACACAAGGCTAGAAGGAAGAAGCAGACGTATGATGTATGACGTATGATGTATGACGTATGATGTATGACGAATGATGTATGACGTATGATGTATGACGTATGATGTATGACGTATGATGTATGACGTATGATGCAACGTAATACATTTTGTTATGCTGTATCTAGATCTATTACCAAATTTAAAAGTTGCAATCACGTCTGTGTGTGTTACGATCATCATTCTATATACATATCATGTATTTAATGTTCTTACACCATAATTATTTTGACTCTACGAATGAAAATATTGCATTGCTGTATATTTATCTGAAATGTTTTCTTTATTACTAAAGGGAGATAAACGTGTTCCTGGTGTGCTGTGTAAGTGATTCTAATGGAGATGACACGTGATTTCACACGAGAATTAGCCTTCGTCCATCTCCGACCTTATCGAATTGGATACAGTACCCAACCCAAGCGACAAATGGACGTGCGTGTTCCCTCGATACACTAATCAAATTAACATCACGAAAACATACTGCACAGATCTGGTTGCGTTTGCGACGTTATTTATCCTGTCGCCCTAACCGTTCCAATAAATTATTAACAGACAGCATCATCTTTCTAAATTCGTGTACTTTTTGTGGTGATAAAACTCATTCAATTGCCACCTTGCTCTCATATTTTCCCCTAAATTGAATTATTTGTCTGCACAAAATGTCATTTTCACTTGGGTTATTATTCTCACACAATTATGATTGATATTGTTGTAGCGGCAGTGTTATTTGATGATTCTAAAATGAATTCGCTCGCTATATGTAAATTAATTATTATCTAACTAATTTGTCATTGCCTGAAAGCTGATCCCGTTAGCACCTTGCTTTGCCGTAGATGTGTGAAGAAACGGAGTCTCTAATGATGCCAGTTTATATGGATGTATGGACTGGTTATTGTGTTATAACTGAAAAGGGACAATCTGCGACGAATTTGAGTATGAATCATTTATTACATGTGGTTTCCTACCGTGTATATTATTAAAAAGGCCAACATTAGGGGAAACAATTAGAACAACGACAGACAGCCTTATGTTGACAATATGACGTCATCACCATCAGCATAGATTTGAAAACGAACTTGTTGTATAACTTTTATTTTAAATTCTTCTTCTATGTTGTAAACTTTACCATAGAAACAAAACCAACTCGATGACAATGGAAATAAGTAAACCCCTATATCAACACATCAGGGCAAAACCGAAGCCAAGTGTCAATGTATCTAGATGTATACTACATTAGCAACACACCAAGACAGATCCGAAATTCATCCTCAATATCTAGACGTCTACTGCAAAAGTAACACACGTACACAAACCCTAAATTCAACGTCATTCTGACTTAGGTATACGTATGCCACATACCAAGACAGGGCTGAACATCGACATCATTATACAAATGTTGTGCATAGTTCTACACTCTACAGACATCTATGTAAATGTATTTCTCCTATAAGCACCATTGGGTTCCTCGCTCCCGACTGATGGGACACACCTTGGTAACAGTTTTGGTTATCCTGTTGTTGGTTACACCATGGCCCCAGTTGCTCAATCGTTGGTTAGTAGTGTGTGGAATTTTCACATTATTGTCAGTAGGAAACACAGGGTTTCAGAGCACAATATCTTCTCTACACATACTTAAAAACATCTTCAGCAGTGACATGATACAGGTGTTCTTGATTTCGTTGTATTCACATTTTCAAATTTCTCTCATCACTGGATAACGCCCATCAACCTTTGATCGACCGGGGTTCCCGACGTTACTTCATCGGTCAATATTTTAAGTATGACGTCACGTAGCAAACAGAAATAATACATATATATCGCCATGGTAAACGTAACATTTTCTAGATGTTAATTGAAAGTTATGGGAGAATACAGTTCTCAAACTTGTAATGGTTGGTTATCATGTTTATCTCTTTAGTTAATTTTCGTTAAACGGTCAATCGGTAAACCTCGTGTCTTCGTACAATTTGACAAATCACTAACTCGATTTAGATAAAAACGAGTGATGGTTGGTTATCATGTTGATATAACTCTCATTCGTTTCCTTTCAATTCGTTAAAGACACTTAGTAAAACTCGTGCGTTGATACAATTTGAAAATGAATTAACTGAATTTAAATATGATAACAAACCATCACTCGTTTGGGAACATTAACATGCATATGTTTTTTTAATTGATCGAAGCGCAACTGTACAATTGGATAGTGTGTTGGTTATGTGTATGGCATCATACAATGTTTCCAGTGTATGCGTATTGCATCACACAATACTCCGGTGTATTGTAAGTTATCACAAAATTCTGTTCAAGTATATTGAACGGTGTCACAAAATGTTCCGTTGTATTGGACGATATCGTCAAATGTTCCAATTAATTGTATGGTATCACAAAATATTCCAATGTATTGTATTATACCACAAAATGTTTCAATGTATTGTATTATACCACAAAATGTTCCAATGTATTGTATTATACCACAAAATGTTTCAATTTACTGTATGGTATCACAAAATGTTCCAATGTATTGTATTATACCACAAAATGTTTCAATTTACTGTATGGTATCACAAAATGTTTCAATGTATTTTATGGTATCACAAAATGTTTCAATGTATTTTATGGTATCACCAAATGCTTCAATTTACTGTATGGTATCACAAAATGTTTCAATGTATTTTATGGTTTCACCAAATGCTTCTGTAAATTTGAAATTATCACAAAATACTCCAGTGAAATGTATGGTATCCTTTATTTACAAATTAGTTAAAATCGTAACATATCAACATATATTGGTACGGTATTATTTACACGTTATAACAGTTTAATACAAAGTAATACATTATATAGTTATAATTTAATTAAATATAATGTAAATTAGCATATTATTAACACATTAATTGTCTTACCAAGCACGCTGTAATAATAAATAACAAATAGCTAACTCCACTTAAGTTGTCTATTTATCAGATGTACTCCATATTGATACATGAAAACACTTGGAGTTTTTTGTATGATCGGTAAAAACAATCAAGAGACACTTGTTGTGTTACTGCACTAGTTACAGTGAGAGAGTTTGTCCCATGTCTGTATGACGAAAAACCTGAATATTCCAAATTAGAATGGGTTTCAATACATACATTTTATAAAAAATTGTTGTTTTTTTATTCAAAACCTTCTTAACTGTAAAACAGAACCCCGAGATAATATTTCTTTTTTAAGCATGTATGAACGAGGAGTGTACAATATAAATTCTGATAACAAAATACCCAATGCAGTTAATGTTGATTATAAAGATAAATGTCTATTGTCTAACTTAACGATATTGTGATATCCCCATGTCGGCCGCCAGGACACCAGGGACCGCTTTGATCCGTCGAGTTAGGAAGTGCAACACACGGGTCGCTATAAAAAGACGTCCTTGGTTCACATAGGGATAATAAGAACAAATTAACTAATGTATTTTAGATACGAGACATACATCGCCCGCGTAAGGTCAATACAGGAGTTCAACAAGACTGAAAACATACCAGAGTAAATTCAAACTTGCAATGCATGTTCCTTTGAACATGCCATATTTTTAACTTAATATATATATATGTACGTTGTATTTGCTTATTGATTGAACTTCTAGGCTTTATCATTTTACTCCTAATTTTAACTCGATCATATTAATAACGATTCGATATTACGAAATACATAAAATGAGACAAAAGATCAATAAATGTTATTACATTGAAAAGGTGTAAAATTAACGATCATCTCTAAAATAATCCTTTAAAAGTGGAAATTATCGCGTGTGGAAACGTTTTGTATATTCTATAAATTAATAATCGCGTGAGGATATTTTCGCGCTATTTCACTTAACGCGAAACAACCCGAACATTTCTGCACCGGGAAAATTTTCCATTTTTACAGTACGCAATCATTCAACTATCATGTTTACAATGTCAGGGAGATATACTTATATAATTAAGCATCACAGTATTGTTACATTAGTGATTGTTTGAATTCGAGGATGTACAGCATCACCAGTCGAGCTAACTTGATCAAAGTGATAAAATACAAAGTTAATTTTCAATTTGCATGGTTTGAATTAATCAATTTTCTTGAAAATACAAGAAATCGTAGAAAGAATGAACTTTAAATGCACGCAAAAATTAAACAATCACCAACATTTATGTAATATACATATACATTGATATAGGTCAAAGAAGTAATATAGACGGTAAAATCCCATATAACACTGGATCCTAATGGAGGTATGTCCGTAGGATA
>JAUMHH010033301.1:0-10255 GCA_032359455.1 Chlamys rubida
GCTGCAGTCCAACAAGGTTTAACAGTATTTGGAGATATTTTCTGTAACTGCAGATGAATATGTTTTAACAATTTTTGTAGATCTTTTCTGTAGCTGCAGTCCAACAAGGTTTAACAGTATTTGGAGATATTTTCTGTAACTGCAGATGAATATGTTTTAACAATTTTTGTAGATCTTTTCTGTAGCTGCAGTCCAACAAGGTTTAACAGTATTTGGAGATATTTTCTGTAACTGCAGATGAATATGTTTTAACAATTTTTGGAGATCTTTTCTGTAGCTGCAGACCAACAAGGTTTGTAGCACTTCTCAACATCCTTTGTCATAAATCTGGATGTTGAAATCAATAAAGTCAATATCTATCACTGTCTATGTAGGGATGTTCAGTCAAACTAAATAACACATTCATAGTAACATAACAAAAACCTTCAGTCTTCAACAGAATCAACCTTTGTGAGTTCTATTTCACCATTAAAATCTAATCTGGTACAATTAAATGAAATGCCTCGAAAAGTCAAAGCCAATTATACCCAAACCAATCCTAACTGTCAGCTCTGAAAATATCCTATTTACGTTCAGCCATCCCAACACAGCTCTGGTGTTACTGCTTTACGTACCGTGTATATACAACAACCATAGAATCTGACCAAATCACAGCTGGGGGCAAAAACTGCAGTAAACACCAAGAGATTTCAGTGGTCCCAAATTGAAAACATAAGAAATGCCCCAAAAAAAGAGTTTACAAAATACATGTATAAAGAACATTGAAAGTTTGAAAAACAACCTGAATTAAAAACTTCTCTTTAAATCAACTTTTATAAACCTAAATTATATTATTTTATTAATTTTCTGTTCAAATTTTAAAAAATAACTGATTTTCTCTGACATTTACCTCCATTTTAAAAATTTCGTTTTCATTTTCAAGTGATGATGTGTTAGTGTTCTGTCACTAAACCACATGGGATTCAGTTAGTGACATAAATCTGTGCCGGTCCTGTAAGACCCTGCACCACTACCACTGTTTTCCCCTGGGAACGCAGACATCTGTTACCTAGATTAGCTAGGGGTCATTATCTGTATAGGGAGGGCGCTTTTTTAACTTACAATAAAATGTATGTACATTTATACCCCCAACTGAATGCCTGCTCAAATCTCTGTTCATTTTGCTGGCTCATAAAAATACAAACATGCCAATCTTTTATTACAGACTAGAGTATAAAGAAACCTATCAGTAAATTTAATTTAGTAAATGTTGATATCATTCTTAACAGCACACAAACAGATTTATGCTTCACAGGCAATAATCAATACGAAAAAAAGAATTTCATTGAGGAGCCCCAAGTTAAATTATAAAACATCACAAAAAAGAAAATTTTAACCTTGACTTCATTTTCAGTGTATTAACTGTGTATTATACATCCATTAAGGAAACTCTCATGACCGAACGGATTTTACCTATACGTTCACTATATGACAACAATTGACCAGGATTTGTATTCTAGTCTAAGGCACAACAAACACCTCATCCAAGTCCAGGTTAAATCGTTCAACTGTATATAAAATTATCCACATGCATCCTGCTGTAAATGGCTACAAAGTAATAGACTTCTGCACTTCAATTACTCATAAGTAAGAAAATGTTCTGCATCCTTTAAAAAAAAGTGGAATGTGTTTTTGACATGAAACACTGATTTATTTTGCATGTTTCCCCGTCAGATAACAGCCTCCCGACAAACATCGTAGTGGAAACTAGAAAAACCATTAAACCATATTTTTGTTCACTATTTGTGACTTTACAAATCACTTTGCTGTTAGAGTTAAGAATATATTTAAACCCTGGGAATCAAGAGAACGCTGCTTGACATAACATTCTGTATAAAAATATTGTTTCGGGGCAAATTTTGTGTGAAAACTACTAGAGAATACAACAGTCTCAACAGAGACAAAATAAAATATAACTATCGCCAGATGTAGAGAAAGAGCCAAAGGGGGAATTCACCCACACATGTGTACAAGTACAATATAAATTTTTTGACTTTTTATTATAATTCACTAATGGATGATCATACACTCCAATAAAGCTATTTTGACCTTGGGCTTCATCTAAATCAATATAACAGCTTCTCCAACCAACTGTCAGAAATTCTGTAGTTTATGAAACAATGATAACATCATCCAGGAATCCTCTACACAAGCTGGAAACAAAAGAGCAGTACTGTCTATACAGATATTTGCCTCAGGGATTAATCTGCTAATTTGATTCAATCAAAGGCCTTGCCAACACAAGAGGAACAATAACTTCTTAATTTTCTGTAAAAATCTTCTTTAAAAATTTAAGTCCTACACATTCAGAAAATGTATCCAAACCTGAGGCAAATGGGGCAAGTTTCATATAAAATGTCAAGGACCATATGCCTTCCATTTAAACAAAATGATTGTTTTATTTTAACTCCTATCATAGACTACAATGGGAACCGACATCTCTAGGGCATGATCCAATTTATAATATCACACTATTAACATACACGTGATTAATTCCTATACCAATTACCAAGCTTATCTCGCCATGCAGTGTGGCCAACCCTTTGTCGTGATAACGGTTAACTTCAATTATAGCCTTGGTCAATTTAATCACCTGTGTTTGGTCAATATCATACCAAGAGATATATATGGAACAATTTGATATTCACACTCCTCAGAACAGTTCAGTATAAATGCAACAAAGCAGATGATTATCATATATACAGTTAAACCTCATTATACTGCCACCATTTGTCCAGAGAAATTTTGGCACTATAAGGGGGTTTGGTGATAAATTAAGGGAAAAAATATCAAGTAATTCTTAAGAAAATGAGAAAAAGAGACATTGAAATATATTGGCAGTAAACGAGGTGGCAAATGAAATGAGGGGCATTGTATCGAGGTTTTACTGTATTCCGGTCTGAAACACCATCTTTGAAATCTAAATTTGCCAATGCAAGCAGAAGAGTAGAGCTCTTTTAGGATGAGATCATCAAAAATTGCTGAGATCAGACAGGATAACAGTCTAACTTTCACTTTTCACAATATAATTTATAAATACACTCTACTGGGAAATGTAATAAAACCAATACTGCCTTCAGTGAAAGAAAACATGGAAGACTGTTTCCCCCTTAATCAGTATATAACTAGAAATTAGTTTATATTACCTTGGAGAGCTTGAGACAATTTATTTATATTTTAAGGATATTGAATTCATACTGTTTGACAGTATGTGATTAAATCAAAAACTGTTCATTGTTAAAATATCTCTTTAGGTTGTCATGGTGACCATTCAAACCTAACCAGATCAGAGGTCATTGTACAAATATATATATGATTGATTTTTGTTTAAAAGTAATCCTGTTTAAATTGATAATCTCTAATTGATACAAGCAGTAGCTTCATCATTATTCTGTCCTTGGAAAATCTTTGTATAAATTTGTTAAACAACAAAATTCTCAGAACTTGCACAACCCCGAGACTCAAAACTTACAGATTACAATCACAAGGTGTCTATACTTACTCTATGAAATAAGGATGACCATCCTCTGTGTAAGCCATTTCCCAGTTATGAGGCAGAGGTCCAAGGTCTCCGGCACTGTGAGCCTTTTCCAGTGACTTTTTCCGATGGGTTGGTCCCGGAGTGTCTTCATTAAAGGGAACTGGTGAGGATTTTGAGGACCCGTTCTCTGTGTTGCTTCTATTACGTTTACGTTTTCCATCAGAGGAAGGGAACTGTCCAGGGAGGGAATTGCCCATGGAGCCTGATCTTCGTATCGGGCCAGTAGGATCTTTAGGGGGCTTTGGTGTGCCATAGTTGTTTCCTGAAACACATAATAGTGTATGGATACAATTTCATATCTTTACCAATGTAATGTAAAATGTACTTTGAATGAAGTATTTTCAATTTTGCACGAAAAGTAACAACACTTGAAGGAACCGCGTAAGGAGCATTTGTAATTAGTTTGGTGTCAATTACATTAGCCATTCTTCAGAGTAACTGGAAAATGCCTCAGCCAATCATTGGGCACGGTGGTAAAATGATTGCCATCTTGGATGTTTAGATTTGCAAAAAAAAGTGAAAATACTTTTATCAAGGCCGATGCATTTGTACAACACGTAAGTTTGGAGTCGATCGCTTCAGTAGTTCTAAAGAAACCATGTTCCACTGTTAATGGACAACAGATGATGCATGATGACGACAGACCCAGATGGATTGCAATGGCCAACACTATCAATCTTGTTCATTATTTTTTTGATATCTTCAAAACGAAAGAGAATTACCTTCCTCATTATCCTTTGTTACAAGAAACACAAAACCATTTTTGTTTGGCCTTATTGCATTACTTTTTGTTCACGCATATCTTAGTTCATATATTAATGCAATTTCAAAACTGATTTTCATGATTTCACTCTGCTATACCTCTGTAAAATGTTATATATAATTATATATTCATACTTGGTAAAATGCAACTCTCTGTGCATGCCCTCAATGATATATACAAGTTTGATACAAATACGAGTCAAGAAACGTATTTGTCTTACCTGTGACATAAAAAACTAAAAGCGACATGTTTTTAGAGAGAAAAGGCTGGTGAGAATCTTCCGTGTAAATGTAGCCAGGAAAAACTTCCAACAGCAGTTTGTAACATGTGACATGGATTTTACATGTTAACAGATCTTGTCCACATCAGTTCCTGATTACGAATAGGTATAACACTTCACGAGAAGTGACACTTTATCAAGCACCACCTGTATATATGTCCCCAGCCACAACACTTCAGAGAGACTAGTTAATTGTCAAGTACCAGATAGACACAGGCTTCCCTGTCTTTCTCTTACAAGTAATTAAAAAAATCTTTTGTGTCCATAATGCGACTAAATACAAACGAAACACAATGCAGCTGATCTATTCACCTGGGTAAGATCAACAAAATCTACAGCTTTGATAGTTTATTAACTTTTCCTTAAATTCTTATTCTGTTCCAACATATAAATGTTTGAAAATAAAACTACTTTAAATTTTTATGAAATCTACAATAAAAATTCTACTTCAAAAACCAACAGAAAATTTGTAAAAACATTTTTTTTCAGTTAATTAGATTTAAACTCAAGTTAACCAGGCAGAAATTCTAATGATTGTGAAGAATGATAAATTGTCGTGGTCTCAAACAATATCAGTTACAATAGTCTTGTTTATTTACAAATCCACCAATAGAAATTTGCACGAGTTCACAAATTTAAAACCCTGGACCTGTAGCTTTCCTTCTGTCTTTCATTGTTTATAGATACAATACACATGATAAAAAGACTACATATAGACATTGGACAGCTATATTTCCCTTGTGTGTAAATTTATATGTACTGTATAGCTGCAAGCTAGGTAACATTCAATGTAGAAGTGTGGTATCGGTCAAAGAAATAAATGTAACTACAGATTCGGTTAGGTCTGTGCATGGAGGCGTAAAAACCAGGACAAACTTGTACACACTTCAACCTATATGTACGACAACAGCTGTGTATATATGTAAATATTTACTGTCAGTCGTTATACAGGTAAAAACATACAGGTAACACTAAACAAGTATATGGTAAACTAAAAAGAACAATACGACCTAAGAAAGTCAAAGCAAAGTGTGCCCTTATTTTGTAACCAGATGCATATATATAGAATTCTCTTTTTAAAGATTTAATTTTAATTTCTAATTTCAGTGTGTAGTGAGCATAATTATGGTCCATAAACCTAATATCCACCAGCAACAAACTCTAAATATTTACTGCAGCTAAAATATCTTATTACCAATTCAACAGCCAACATACTTTTCATACTACAATACCAGCAAAGAATTTTGCAAAGCAAGAATAGGATCCCCAGACTTGTTAATTTTGAAAGGAACTATGTAGTTAATGAACTACCATCACATCAAGTGCAATTGTTTATCACCCTGTTAATGACCAGGAGCTCATACAGACAATTCATCCTCCCATCAAAACATATATATATTAACTTTATTTATTTTACAAAATTATGAAACAAGTTATTTCAACTTATATTAATCACTCTTGTTGGCCCGGTTGTTAGCGCGTGTGGGGTCTTATTGTGGGAGGAAACCGGAGTACCCGGAGAAAACCCGTGTGATCGGGCAGGTGACCCCAACCTTTTCACTTCTGATCAGGGAATCGAACCCCGGCCGCCTTGGTGAAAACATATATACTGCAACCATTTACCTATTTACAGGTATTGGTAGTACAAGTACATATATATGGTACATACTGTAGGCTATTATACTACATGTATAAGGGAGACTGACACAAAGATATTTTATAATATATACAGAAGAAAAAAAGAAAGGAAAACCTTGAAATATGTTGGCATTGAGCAAAGGGGTATCAGGGTTTTTTTTCTCACTTTCATTAAATGGATTTTCTTTAAATACCAGGCCTTTGACATATTTTCAAGTGCCACCATGGCCACAGTTCTCCAAAAAGGGAAACAATTGTTTTGTTTCCCATCTATATTTTACGGTACTTACCATAATAATTACCACTTTCTAAGAGACATCCACTGCGCTCCAACTCCTGGAACTCTTCTAATGAGAGGAAGGTATAGTCCACCCCGTTGACCTCTCCTGGTTTTGGAGGACGTGTAGTACCTGTAAGGTAGCACAAAAATCCCATGTTAAACAACATACATATCTGGCCCCCCTTTCAGATATTTTGACTAAAGCATCGCTGTCAGCAAATCAGAAACAAGGAAGTGATGGTGACTCAACTTCAATTTCAGGAAAATATTATTGTCTTAATTAATACAACTCTGAGTACTTTGGTAATTTCCTCCCCTCTTAATTCAGATACGGAATATTTTCGTAGTGTATATATGTTTGGTGATTTTCTATTAAAAGCAAAAACCTTTTGTTTTTTAATTTAGCAATTCTGATTTTTTTTTATCATTTTCTGATGAATATGGGAGGAAATAGTTCTAAATTTTAAATCTGATTAGAAAAAAGACAAAATTCAGCCCAAAATATATGTTTACATAGACCGGAAAAACTATGACAGATATGATATCGATAGAATATTATATTTTTATATTAATCCTCTGATCAATATCATGGGGAAAAAAATATTTAGGTAGTATAATATAATGGGAACAGGGCAAAATTCTACCTGAAAAAAGTATAATGTTACATAAAGCAGGAAAAACCATGATGGATGTGATATTCTGTCAATTACAGTGTATATGGAATACTTTAAATTTAGATTCCACTTCTGTTATTGATACAAACTGGTGATAGTGCACGTGGTTGTTCGGGATGTCCATGAGTTTAACTTTGCCCAGTCATCATAATCAGGACAATTAATAACTTATAGAATGTCAAGTCTTAATGCTTATAATTGAAACTTCTAGACTTCATTTAAATCTTGTTTGATAAAGTCCTAATTCTAAGCTTAAGCGCTTTGATCCCTGTCAAAATACCATTATATTTAAAGCATACTTACAAGGGACGGTACGGAGATACAAATTGTCTCGGATAGTTTGTTGTAAGTCGTGATCCACTGAGCCTTTCTGGAACCTTGTTGTTAGAAACTGTCGCAGATCTCGCGGTAACATACCTGTAAGAAATAAATCATATGATGTACAGAAAGCAGTCATATGATATCATTTAATGTGACCATTTTTCCTTTTTTAGCAATCAAGGTCTAAAGAAATCTTTTAATTATTTTAAATCTAAAAGAAAATGTTATCATCAGTACTAGTGTTCTTATGATCACCAAGTTTGAAAGTGGTTGACTTGAAAAGAATAGCTGGATCATGATCAATGTTTACATGCAATTACGCCTATGTTGACCTACGGTGTATATATATATATATATCTTTGGGAATATTCTGATATGAAAATAGCTGGTTGATGAAATTGACTTCTTTTGCAGGCCACAGGCATGGCTATTTATGAGAACACTGATCATAAAAATGTAGATCTATTAAAAACTTTTGACCAAAAATGATGTAAGTTTTTTGAAATTTTTTTATATAAAATTCATTATTCAAGATAAGTTAGCTCCCTCTATTTAGGACAAGGGATCGGAAGAGATCACCCACTGGTGTTTTATTCATTTGCATACAGTACTTGTTTTAGTACAGGTACGGTAGTATCATTAACTGACACCAATGCAAACAAAATTGTTTTTTCATTTTGATTTTGACCAATTTGCGTCAGTATCTCTTGTTTTGTTTTACAAAATCCATAGGTCCTGCGAATGCACATTAAATAGGTTTCCTAGGACATTCAAGGTAGAATTACGATACAATGGACCCTGGTTTAATTTCTGGAGGTGAAGTAATATAACCTTTGATCATGCAAACTTTATGGCAGATTTACGAACAGACCATGCTGAAGTGTTTCTTTAATTATTTTGTAGGTTTTTTTAGTGCCATGATGCCGTAGATCTGGTTTATTTTCCATCCAATGTGATAACATACCTGTTGATACTTCAGACCTCTGTTGATCCGAAATACTGATTTACTAACAAACATGATTTTAAAATTTTCAACCACTTTAACTTGTATACCGGTAATCTTTTCAAATCAAATGCACCAGAAAGTTGAGTTATTTTTCCAATAGCAAGCATGTCCCAATGGTTCCACTTCACTTTTCACCTCCCAGCAAGATGACACTAGGGACACTGTGGTAAGTTGAAACCAGTACACAAGCTCAATCTAAATGAAGCATACCATATACTATAGGTAGAAACAGCTGTCAAAGAGGGAACACCCAATGACTCCCAAGTACTGTGCAATGATCATGACCACATATTAAAAGTGCAGTGCTCAAAATTTCTCCACTAAACCAAATTTCCAATCCCCTTAATATCATGTCCCTGATTAAATCAAAACTCAAGTTTTTATATATAGATCTATATTTCATGTACATTTTTGTAGATAGCTGTATGAAGGTGAATAATTTATCAAGATACCGGTATACAGTGTGTATATATATAACAACATATTACAAATAGTGTTACTGTACACGTTTCAGTGATCACAAACAAGTATAATTAGAAACCGTCCATATCACTTTTCCAAATCTAAAATCAGAAAAAAATATATAATATTTCTTTCTGTTACCATGCCAGGATATCTAAAAATAGCAGTTTTTTACAGATTCAATCAGCTGACAGTCAGGTGATAGAGTGCAGTACATTGGCTAGACCAATTAGAATACAGACATACCTAATGTTTGTTGATATACCTTAGGTGTTACATCAACAAATGTGATAAATTTGTAGTTTAAAGAGTACTAGGGGGGGCTAGTACTATTAATCATTAATCATAAAACTAGAGTAAAAGAAACTGTGAATCAAGAGAAAATTAAATATTTACACTCATTACAACAATGATTCTTTTTTTCCAAATAGACATTTATATGTATATTACTATGTATACAATATATATTTCAGCAATTATAAGCAAGACAAATCTGGATTAACCGCTATCCGTTATTGGATGAAGATGGGATTAGTATCCAGATTAGTGTTATATACTATAGCCATTCTATACAAGCACTTGCCTGACCTCTGAAAGGACAGACTACATGTACGTATATATACAGGTACATGTGCTTGCCTCCTATCACTCTCTATCATAATAGCTAAGTAAGATTGGTGAAGTTCAGTGAAGGTAGGGGGGTATCAGGCCCCAGTATACAGGTGTCGGTCTCATAAAGGTACCTGGTGTGAATGTGAGGTGTTTGTCTGTCACACCCAATCACAGTCACCTGAGGGAAACATAGGGTCAGACTCCAGTATACAATATGAAACATCCAGTACATGTGCATCTGACCAGAAACCACACTTTCGATCACAGCTACCTGGAAAGAGCGGGAAGGCCGGGGTCCAATATGCAGACATATCTCTTTTACAGCAACTGGGAGGGAGGGGACAATCCAGAATACAGGTCTTAGCCTCATCAGTCTTTGTACTACAGCTACCTGGATGGAAGGGGAGGGTCACATTCCAATACACAAATGTCCAATATGTCACCACTCTCTATCTACAATATTTACCTGGAAGGAAGTTGGAGTATACAGAGCAGAACACTGGAGGGAAATGGTCAGACTCCAGTATACACAGGAGACATATGTATCTCTTTCATATCAGCTGCTGTTGATGGGGGAGGGGGGAAGGTTACAGTATACAGATGTTATTCAAATTCTCACCTCTCTCTCTCTGGCATATT
>JAUMHH010033312.1:0-10255 GCA_032359455.1 Chlamys rubida
CTGTCACCTTCATCAGACAAATGACCAGTGAAGTGTATGCACACAAAGGTGTAAAATGTGTACGAGTTGTCCACAAAATTGATGTAGATTTCGGCTACGCTGTAAGGATATGAACAATAGTTGTTATATATGTACCGAAATGACTGGATTCACCTACGCTTTGTTTAATACTTGGTCATAGTGGGAGAGTCTTTGAGCCCCACAAGTACATATTGTACTGTCATTGAAACATCCCATAGAAAATTTTATCACAAAAAGTTATTCGCACAGAGTTATTTGTTCATGAATAAACTTTATACAAAGGTAGAGTATGTTGACAATCAGAGAAATTATTTCACAAGGATACTTGGGTAGAGTCTTACCAAAAAAATGCTTTACTTTCCTATTTCTTAGTGATTTTTTTTATATAAAGTTGAGCATGTACAGAAAACCTGTTGTGTACCCTAAAAATACTGGCTAGATAATGGACGACCAGATTATAACAGAATATGGACTTCATCAGTGAAGGCTCAATATAAGTCACAGGGAAAATGTAAAACTTACGGGTAAAGGGGCAAATATTTCACAGGGTGAATTTGATTTTTTAATGATGAAAGATTTTTTTTTACCTAAATTTAACAACAGCCTGTTCTTACAGGATATATAATATAACATTATTTTTACAGGATATATAATATAACATTATTTTTATTGAAATTGGGAAGATGCTCCTCTTCATTTTGGGAAAATAAAGTCTTTTTCTAGTTCCCTGAGCGAATATAATTAAGTTTTACTTGTGAAGGGTAATCATTCAAATTGGTGAATACGAACTGAACAGGTAAAGTGTGACATTTCACCAAGTGGAAACCAGTGCTGAATGAAAATTAATTAACTGGTGAATGGTGAATATAAATCTTGGGTGTGGAGGTGAATATTGCTTGTGAGAGAAGAAATTTTCACATGGTGTTTCACAGTATACATTATATTAACCCTTTCACCACTGTTGACCATAATGGACTCATCCATATCAATGCATGGTAGAGTCTACTAAAGTTACATAGGGATGAAAGGGTTAAAGGCAACAGAAAATATTGCATCCACAAATGTTTCAAGTTTTACAGTTCAGAGGCATTTCTAGCACCTCGGGCAGGAGACGATTTCAACGTGGATCACAAAATAGCATACAGAGTAAGCAGTACTGGTTATTAATACTGGGTAAATTTAACACTAGGCAATATTGTATTAAAAGACCAGAGGTTAAATTGATGGAACAAAAATATTACTGTTGACATAGCACGTTGTTTATAGTAATATTCATGATCAAGTTATAGCCACAGAACCCACTAATGTTGATACACCACAAAAGTTTC
The DNA here is from genome assembly GCA_032359455.1 of Chlamys rubida. Lineage (NCBI taxonomy): Eukaryota > Metazoa > Mollusca > Bivalvia > Pectinida > Pectinidae > Chlamys > Chlamys rubida. The sequence continues at coordinate 1,350 of JAUMHH010033312.1, forward strand.
ATGATGTACCCACTGATTGGCCAATGTTACCGTAGACTATGTCTGTTTTAGACAAAGACTTTATCCCATTAACTCCTGCATATTATCTTGAAAAACATGTAAAACCAAACAGGTAAACAGCTGGATGTGTAAAGTTTAACAGAAATCATCAGAACAGCACACATCAAATGGCACAGATGTAACATAGCATCGGTGTAGAGATTGCTGGCTGTAATTATACAGGTACACAAATATACAGGTAAAAATACAGGTACACAAGTATACAGGTAAACCATGACAAAAAGTGAACGTGGACATAACAGATGATGATTTAAATTATGCAACAACAAAAAATCAATATGAATACAAGAGATGATAATTGAGTGCTAAAAAATCCAAACAACAACAACAAAAGGTAGGTGATATTCAGTGTCTGTCCTCCCTTTCGAGTTTGATTTAACGAGATGTTGCAAATAAAATATCAATCAGATGTAGATTGAAAGCAAATAGGACGGCTAGTGTTCAAACACCCTCTGTATAAAATCAAAACCTATGTTCAGATTTAATTATTTCAATTAATATCTAAAAAAGTTCAGTTTTGATTATTTCAATTAATATCTAAAAAAGTTCAGTTTTAATTATTTCAATTAATATCTAAAAAAATTCAGTTTTAATTATTTCGATTAATGTCTAAACATTTCCTTCAGATCATACACTGATTACCATTTGTACAGGTCATGCTTCTTTCCCATTTACACCTGTTAAACACCTCATTACCAGGTAAGTCTTCCAGTATCACTGACACCATATAGCATCTGAGAAACCAGCTCCCTCACCCCAGAGCTACATGTGCTGTCAATAACTTTTTAATATTCCAGGGCTCACATTTAAGTAGGATATCAGGAACAGAAAGAGTCGATGGTAATATTTATCATTTTTAATTTTTTAAATGTCTCATTCTTTTAGTTTATATATTAGAGTTAAGTACCTAAGGGATGCTATGATGATAAACTACCTTGTAGGGATTATGACACACATTATGGAACACATGTCGCAGTACAAAGCTGCTACTGTATTAGGGGAGGGAGGAGATATTGGGTATTGTACATGCAATCTACAGTATTAATAATATAATCTTGTATACAAGATAGAAAGTTTCTGATATTTTTCAGTATCATGGCAACTTGGAACAAGTAACCACTTCCAAAGGAAGTCTAGTGTGTAATAGTATTGATATACACAACTTTTACCAGAAATACCTTCACTGATGTTTGTTTGTCTGTATTTTTACCTACATGGATCTGTGGGTGATGTATGGTTGGAAGCTTGCATATTTGTACATAAGGTCAGGCCATATGACACGTAGAGGTTGTGAAGACACCATTTGAGTTTGTTACCGACTGCTTGACCATGATGTGTGGCTTACTAAATGTGAGCTCCCTACATAAACGCGTGACTCGGATAGAAGACATGGAAATCAGTATTGAAGTACTAGAGGTCAAAAGTCAAATAGAGTTGCGGAGACTTAATGTTGGTTTTATGACAAACTGCTTGACCATGATGTACATGAATACCAAGTGCAAACTGTTCAAATAATTGGTGGGTAAGGATATGGTCAAGGTCAGAGGTCAAACAGAGGCTTCATTTACCCACTTTAGGCACATCAGACACTACTTGACCATGTTGTACATACACATCAAGTTTACTCTCCCTATATCAATTGATGGGTGAGATACGGCCAAAACGCCTGTATTTTGGTACTTGAACACATGGTCAAAGGTCAAACAGAGAGATTGCAGTGACCCCATATTGGTATGCAACACAATTGATGTAAAAGAAATGTTCCCGAAATATGGCCTCACGGATGGAGGAAATGAACACTTCCTACCTCCCACCTCAATAGAGCGGGTATAAATATAGGGTACAAATGGGGTATATGTAACGGCATAGTAAGGGTAGATATAGGGTACAAATGGGGTATATGTAACGGCATAGTAAGGATAGATATAGGGTATATTCTAGGGGGTACAATCTTTTAGTATGACTGAGGTGTTGTTAGCATCATCATGCACCCTATTAATGTACCGCCACACAAAATAGAGCTGATAACATTTAAGTGTTATATACTGTTGTTGGTTTTACTTCCAGTTTCCTAATATATAATCGTACAGGAGGTAGTTTCCCCAAGATAAGTCTTATTTGATAAACAGAAACTTCCTGAAATTGAATATTCCCATGGATCCTGAGTAAAGCTTTTGTTTGGGATACTTATGGCTATATATATATATATATATATAATCACAGCTGGTTGTAGAGTATGATGTAGAACAAGAAGAACACTATTAAACTCAAAGAATTGACATATTTAACATAGATAACCTGGAGTATAATGAAGTGCTTAAAATATCAGAAAATAACAAAACTTTGACAATATAAAGATGTTACATAAGGTTCAGACAAATAAATCCTGTTTTTTGTTTGTTATAATATACATGTAGGAGGTGTGTCATGCCTAGAGGATTATCTATGTAGGGGATGATGGTTAATTAAACCCCTAGGTGAGTAATGAGATCTTTATAAAGAAATTGTCTTGTGTGTTGTCACCATCATGCATTTAATTAAACCATGTACACCCTCCTATACACACAATCCCCAGTACACTGTGTCCAGGTGAGTACACTGTCCCTTACGCAGGGACAAATTATATCTAAGCCAGTTATAAAGCATATTTTAGTAAATATTGGATGAAATGGTCGCGAAACCATGAGATACCTACCAGATATGGTTTCTAATGGAAAACAACACAAATCCAGTCAACATACCATAAAGGGGTGTCCAGTCAACTCATTTTTAGATGAAATAATTTTTTCAGATACAAGTATACTGGTTTTACAAAAACAGGAAGATACCTGATGTTTGTATCAACTATATAATGGGGTACAGAGAATTAATTTCACAGCAATTTTCCTGAATTTCCAGGAAAGAAGAATCATACAATTTAACCTGCAAGAGTAACTTTTTGCTGTTATATAAAACTTAAAAACATAAAACTACCAATGAACAAATTACAAGCTATAAACATTACTTTGTTCTACAAGTAACTACAAATCCCACAACCCACAGAATCCACAGATATCACTGACATCTGACAAAAATAATTCAAACTGAAATAAGCCCTTGACCAATGAAAATACTTTATCTTCACCTTAAAAACAATAACCTACTAAGAAAAATCTGTAAATTTTAAAAAACTATTTAAAAATTCTAACAAAATTTTGGAAAAGCAGGATGGAAAATCAACAAGAGGTTGTAGTAAAAAATTCTGCTGCCCATTTTAAGAGGGATCTGTTGACAGTGTTTACTTTACACAGCATCTACTTCATGCCATTCTGGTTTAAAGCTAATACTTATAAAATGAAAATTATGAGGAAAACTTAACAGTAACTCAACAAAATATTGGTAAAACCACACATGTAAAGATGATATAGACAGATGGTAAGAGACAGACTGGAGTTAAGAGACTTGACTTACCGGTGAGAAGGGCGGCCTGCTGCATGGCACCTGAAGCCGTGTGCTGGAGAGTCTTTGCCACACAAGTGATGTTTTTACCACAATCTTCCAACAAAGACCGAATCTGGAATAATCCAACATTATCATGTGATCAATTCAGTCAGCATTTCTGTGTGGCTGGGAGTGAGTGTTGTGACAGATGTTTCTGTGCATGCTTTCAGTGTTTTGGTGGCGGTGGTGGTGGCAGTGGTGGTGGTGGTGGGAGGAATTATTTAATGGGAAGATCTATCCTTTATTTTTGTTTCATATCATGTTTTAAAATTTGCCTTTACCTGGATTAGCTAAACATTTCAGTATAGCACTCAATTATTACTACATTATCTGTGTTTCAATCATTTACATGTACCATAAACATCATTGTCTATATTTACCTCTTTTCCAAATGATAGAGGCATAGCAGCTCCGTCTCCCTGTGGTAGTCTCCGCTTCACCTGGACAATTCAAACTCAGTGTAATAGTTATACAGTACACACATTACAGGGACAGCTATATTATACTGGGGTCGAGTGAAGTCTCTTGGTTACTATCGTTAACAGTATATTACCATCACTATATATATACTTCACAGATAATATAGGAACATGGAGATAATTTTCTAGCAGAAACTGATAAAAAGTGGGTATGTTAGCCTGTATTTACCTTTCTGGCACACATACGGGTGTCACTGTTACAATTCTCCAGATCCTTACCTTTCTGGCACACATACGGGTGTCACTGTTACAGTTCTCCAGATCCTTCAGCAGTATAGAGATCTCGGTCTGTTCCTGTCCTGGCTGCAGTGAAGAAACAAAGATGATTTTAAAATACATGTATTGGGAAATAAATTATGATTATTAATTTTTCCCTGTTTAATCATATTTCCCCCTTTTCTTTCTGAATACTGTTCTTCGAACATTAGCTAACACATTCAAACTGCAAAATTAAAAACAACATTTCAGATAAATAGGCCTGAAGAGTACATGTATTTCAGTAATAGCAGTACTAGTACTTGCCATGGACCTTCTGTCACAAGTACTGAGAACAAGCCTGGTCTAACAGTACAGTATATTACCTATACCTTAAGATGGACCTTCTGTCACAAGTACTGAGGACACCCTCATTGTAACTGTATGGTATATTACCTATAGTATTACCTTAAGATGGACCTTCTGTCACAAGTACTGAGGACACCCTCATTGTAACTGTATGGTATATTACCTGTACCAGTACCTGGAGATGGACCTTCTGTCACAAATACTGATGACAACCTCAGTGTAACTTTATGATATATTACCTGTAGCAGTACTTTGAGGCGAGTGATGTCGGTACTGACACAGTCACAAGCACTGAGGACAAGTTTGGTCTTGTTAGCCATCAGAGATGTACAGTCGACCTTCTCTGCTACCAGGTGTACGGCATGCAGTTGCTGTAAATTAAGATCAGGTAAGTACGGCTACAAAGGTACATTTAGCAGCAGGTATACTCAATATAGAGTATGTCTTCATATTATATTTCATCTCAAAATATGTGAAAGTGTTATATTAAATGTATTGAAATTATCTACTTAGAAAAATTCAAAGAAGTGATCATTATATTTTCTTCTGTAAATTCTAAAATTGTCATAAGAAAATGCAAAACTACTTATTCTCAAAAATTTTATGGATTATAATGGTACAATTTTGCACTTTTAAACCCTAAAGCTTCATTGAATTATTCATTCACTGTTATTTGTTTAGTTCAGTGCTATATTCAACTTTTCCTTGACCAATATCATCAGTGCAGGAACAAGGATTAGTTCAGAAGAGTGGGTTACAAATTACAAATTGACTTACCTGGAAGTAATTAATGGATTTCTCCAGAAGATCTAGAGAAATATTCTCATCCAGCTGAAATATACACCATCAATCATATGTAAAAATATTTGATTCTTTATTAATCGCAATCTCATTGGTAAACATTTTCAATCTCCAAGTCCTTGTTTTCAGTGTTTAACTTTAATAAAAAAAGTAATTAAAATTGACTTGGAATTTATTTTAATATTGACATTCACTGCATCAGGTCTAGTATAGAGCTGTCAAAATATATCTTTACATGTACTTTTTAGATATTTCTCTACATAATAAACCTTAGTGGACCTATTTCCTCAAACATTGATTAGTTTTATCAGTCATTCACATAATATTTTGACTCTTGTTTTAAACTAAATGGTCAAATCACTTTCAATTTTGATTTAAGATAAAGTAGATTGAAGTATTCAAATGTTCTTTTCTTCAATAATACTGTATTTTGTAATAATAAAACATATCAATGTTTCTGAACATAGACTAGTATGAAAATGTTTTTTTAAATTATCATGTACATGTAGTCTACATTAGTCCCATTTATCAGGCCCAAATTCCTTCTGTTACCTGGTCCTTCCTCAGCAGCTCTATGAAGTAGTCGACCGACTTCTCATGGGCATTCATCTCTGGTAGCAACGTCCCAATCTTCAGGAAGAGCTCCACACTACACGTCCTCATAGCACTGAAACATACATATACTTGAATGTCAATATGTAGAACATATCCCTAAAATATGTAATTCTAACTTCTGCCTGTAGTTGTCAGGAATGGAACACAATACTTTTTTTACTTTGACCTGGAAATATGACAATGTCTTGGTTAAAATTGTATGCCTAGACATATGAACGAAGACTTGTTAATTGACCTTAACGGCCAGAGAATGACCAACAATTATTATTTCTTCTGGTCAGAGTATGACCAACACTTCCTACTGACCAAAGTATGACACTGTTCCTGCTGACCAGACTTTGACCGACACTACTCCTAATGGCAAGAGAATTACCTACACTTACTATTTATACTGACCAGAGTTTGACCGACACTATTCTTACTGACAAGGAAATGACAGACACTTACTATTCATACTGACCAGCGTATGACAGACACTATTCTTACTGACCAGAGAATGACCGCCACTTACTATTCATACTGCTTCATGCTGGTGGTGAGGGTGTTCAGCATGAGTACCATCTGTAGGGCGTAGCTACATTGCTGGGCCTTGTGGCTCTTCAGTACTGTCTCCCGGTTAATGTTCTCCACCATCTCAAACTGTTAACACAGGTTCAAATTGAACAAACTATTTAAAAAAAATTATGCACAAGTACAAGCAACACACACCAACTATACAAATAATGTACATCATGTCAAAATCATTCTTTTGTTTACTTCAAGTTAAAGTTAAAAACTGATAAAAGTTTTATCTTATGATAGGTGTTACACAAAGATTCTTTTGCTTTTAACATTTAAGACTAAATCAGAAAGTATAAGCATGAAGTGTAAGTTCATATATTACACTCGCAACATTGTCCATTTGAAAATCTTGTCAACCTTAATTTTATAAGTAGATTGCCAATAAACATGCATTGTGGAATGTATCAGTCACAGTGAATATTGTTTACAGCATGTTATTAAAACAAAGACCTGCAAGAAAGCTTATGCTGTACAATTACCAATCAGTCCAGTTATCACTGGATTCCAGCTAAAAATTCCTTATATTTAAATTGTACATAGGATTACGGTCGCCTTCTAGCTTCGTGCTAGTGGGAATTTCCCATTAGCTCAGTGGTAGAGCATCTGACTAGGAAGTCAGGGGTTGTGGGTTCGATCCCCGGTGGAAGCACAGTACTCTTTTTCATTTTACATCTGCATGTTGTTATTTATTCATAAACAGTAACAATACCCTTCTATCTGTCAATCTAAATGTACAACTGTGTAAAAGTCCCTTACATTTACCATTAAAAGAAAAAAGAAAACCAGAATATTCCCAATAATTTACCTTATCTTTGACCTGGGAGGCCAAGAGCTCACATTTACTGATGATCCTAGGAATCATGAGCAGCACACCAACAGCATCTTGGTCACCTGTACAACAACCACGGACTTTACTGACAACGAGAACCTCAACAGATTGAACAATGGGAAAGTTAACAGATTGAACAATGGGAAAGTTAACAGATTGAACAATGGCAAAGTTAACAGATTGAACAATGGCAAAGTTAACAGATTGAACAATGGCAAAGTTAACAGATTCATTAGTCTATAGCAGCATTGACCAAATATAGTCGTTTTAAAATATGTTAAATATAATTAAACTGATCAAGTCAAACACCACATTTTTAAGGGACAAAACCAATCTAATAGTAGAAAAAGGTTTCTTACTTTACAAGTACTTCAAGAAAAGGTTAATCACACTACAATGTCCATGAATATTTTCCTTATTTTGAATAATATAATATAGTCTGGAGTGAGTGACACCCTCACACATTACCTCCCCTGTTGCTGAAGGAGTTCGGCATAAAAGACTTCAGGAGTGACACCTGGTATGTTGCCTGTTGTACTTCCAATTTTCGTAACTCCATGTCAATTGTCTGTAAGATGCAATTGTATTATAAGTGAAACAACGCAAGATATTTACTCCAACATATGCAGGAAACACCAATATGTTCAAATGAAACAGTCTGTCATTTCTTCATGCTTTCAATTAGAAACTGACACAGTCTGTAATCTTTTAAAAAACATAACTTATTTTTCCATTGACATCTTCTGCTCCAATTTATTTTTGTCTTAACTTTCCATATCCTTTTCAATGGATTTTTGTTTTATTTATTTGAAAGACTACCACCAATGGCATGTAACTTACTGGGGTCTAGGGGTGGTTTGCTGGGTAAATGAATATTAGAAAAAAGACTAGGAATCAAAAGAAATTGACCTTCTGCCAATAGGTTTAATAGATATTGTGTGAAAAAATAAAACCAAACACACGACACATACTGAAATTATATTTCAGAAAAAGGCAGAACGAGAGGAGAAATTTGGAAAAAAAAAATCTGTAATTCCGAATACTATTCACCAAGGTATTGTTACAAGAAAAGGCTAAAAGCTGAACTTAGCGAATTCCATATAAATATTGCATCAGTTCAGAGTAAATTCCTTCTCCTGGTGTGGAAAACAGCTGGGTAGGTAAAGTGACAAGAATTATAGTTATTTGTACAGGGAATTTATAAAACAGAATCCACGGTAGGAATTGTAAACACACTACAGTTTCCCAGTGCCATGCCACCCCCATAGGAAGCAACACTACAATACACAGTATATCAGCATGAGGTGATCAGGTTTCAGGTATTTTATTTTGGAATGAAATTCAGTCAAATCAACGTTAAGAAGACATACCACACTTCCTACTTCCTTCAGTCGTAAATAAGGAGAGAAACACATGTCATTACCAATTTCAAGACAATAATTTGCTTGCATGATTTTGTTTTTATGTTGTTGTATAACTATGCTTGTATGTATTCGGTTATAAGCTTATTTGAACAC
>JAUMHH010033323.1:0-10254 GCA_032359455.1 Chlamys rubida
TCGTAATAATAGCTCTACAGAGCTAATGTTCCCATTATAACATATACGACTCTAAATAAAAATTCTTGTATCTTGTAATTCTTGTATCTTGTATACACTGCAACCAAATGTAACGTGCGGGCAGTCACCCATCCAATTACAGTAAATACAATAATGCATTTACCAATTTTTTGGACGGAAATATATCGTAGACGATCCGCATATATTCTGCCATAACTTCCACGTTGCATGTCCACAAAGATTTCATGATGGGTGCAGCTGGTATAATTCCGGGAGTTCTTGTTTTCGACAAAACATCATATTCAATGCTTTGGTTGCAAGACGAACCAAACAATGGACTGCGATCCAATACAAAAACTGTTTTGTGGTCTACTGGATAAGCCATTGTTCCAATTTACTTCTATAAAAGTCACACTTTAAATGGAGTCCAAATATACACTATAACAATACATAACAGTACCACGGTTACTCATGTTCCACACCAAAAAATCGTCTGCTAACAACCGGCATAAGCCAATAAACATATTTGAAATAAATGCAGCAGTGTTTTTTTATCCGTATCAATCGATGTAAAACAGAGTGTGTCCAAATTACATTTTCCAAAAGTATATCCTCTAGACGTGCCCCAGGAAAAGAGCTAGTGAATAAACATGATTTTCACAATGTGATTTGGCGCACTTGTTTCATGGAGGCATCCATCTTGAAAATGCCCGGATACAACAATAAACCGAAAATAGAAATATATTAATTTAATCGTTCAAAAAATGTTATCATACGTTTAATATTATAAAGATAAAAATTGAAGAGCACTGAATAAAAGAATTATAGAAAAATAAATTGAATATTCATTCAAATTATAAACTTCCGGCTAGCTTCCATAGCAACAACCACAGCCAAAATGTCGACTGCAGGAGATGTAGGTACTCGAGATGGAGAAGCTAGGCAATATCTCGAAAACCATCGAGTACTGGATTTGTTCAACAACTTGACATCGCAGCTCATGTACAACAGACCAGGTAACGTTTCAATTAAACAACGACTTTTATGGCTCTAAGGATATATTTCTATCTTAACTGTCGACATAAACTGATAAAGGATATGGTCACTTCGTCCTCGTAATAAACAACGGTCCGAAATGACTTGTAATCAGTACTTGTAAGCATTTGTTGTAAGAAAATGCATTCTAGTTAATACTGCATGGTTGTTCTGTCTGTGGCTATTATTTTACCAATTGTATTATTTGAAATCAATTCTTGAATAGATTGGCATGTATACTGGATACAATATAGTCTCTTAAGAATAATAAATATGTTGATTTTACAAAGCAACATGTAAACATTTCTATATTTACCCACTCCAAAATCTTTCAAAATGTTGTTGATGTACCTTGTTTTTTTCTGCCTTTCTGGTATGTTTCCTTTAAAGTCATCCCACACTCTTAAAATATCGCTGAAAACAAAACCATTTGGTGGAAATACTGATAAATATCTTTATCGTTATACCATAAGGCTAAGAGTAAAATGAACAATTTTAATTTTTAAGTAATATTCAAACAATTTTCTGGACGTGTACCACTTTGGGTAGCCTACAAAAAGTGGTAGCGTGATTTTATGATTGACTTGTACATGTAAAAAGAAAATAAAGTTAGTTAATTAATAATGGAAAATTATTTCTCTTTATATTCCAGATGAACCCAAAAAGTTCATGATAGATGTTTTAGAAAAACTTCAGAAGTCAAAAATGACAAGATTGGACTACCCCTGTCTGTTCGATGATTCCAACATCCAGTCTGTTTTTGGCATGCTAGACCCAACTAATCGTGGATGTATCGCCTTCCAGCAGTACTCAGCAGGTAATCTTATGAAATATCTTCCCTTCTCCTTACTTCCACCCACTAAAGAGTGGCCTCATCTAATTGTTTTATTTATCTATGTGTTAATGTAGATGTCTTTTCTACTGTAACAGTATACAGGCCTTGAGAAGATATTATCAAGGGGTCAAATAATATAATGAAATCTCTGTGACAGAGATTTTTCATGAAAAAGGAAACTGTGATAATTAAATATTTTTAATTCCTATAACTCTTTAGTATTCACTTTTGTGAATTGGGAAGTAACTTCCTTTCAGAAAAATGTTTATGAACTCTTCTATAGCTGAGATACAATAAAGAACAATAGGTCTTAAATGATTAAAGCCAATAACAAGAAAGATAGTTCCTGCACAGAAATCATGCTTGAGCATGAGAATGGTTTCATGAGTAAGGGCCTAGGAAACAGTGATATTGAATAGGTCATAATCAATATTTAATAGATTTCATACTTAACTTGCAGTTTTCCCAAAAATATTTACATTTCATATCACCAAGTTAAACTTTTCAAATACCTCATGTAAACTATTTTGCAGACTTCAGAAATATTTCTTTATCTATGATGTTGTATTTATCAACAGCTCTGACGACACTTGGGGTAAAAGACTTTGACCAAAGTCCTGAAGGATCTGCTGAAGATAGAATTGCTTTTGAAACATTTCTTAAAGAAGCGTAAGTAATTTCTATTTGTATATTAAATATATATATATATATGCCAGATCTGCCAGAGATGTAAAATACCCCAGTCATAACTTATATAACCCTGACCGATTTTATATGCCTCAATTCTGTTTCAAATAACATAGTCCTATCTCAAATGTGTGTGTCCTGATTCAAATCCCTCAGAAATCCTCCCATTTCACATCCCCGAGGGCAGCAATAACTTTTCTTATCCAGTTACATTAACCATCTAATAATACATGCAATATTGCAACACTGCCAAGAGGGCAGCAATCACTTTCCTGTCCTGTCAACCATCTAATGATGTATGTAATATAGATGGTGAACCAGTGCATTTGTTATTATTCAGGAATTTTATCTCTTCTTAATTTTTGGATGAGACTTAAATAATGTTTCACCCCCTTTGCCTGAGATAGGGGATCTGAGCCCCAAGGGGAAGATTCTTTAGTTGTCAAAAACGAAGCTAATGCCAAGTGTGTGGCAACTTAAGAATTTTACCTGAGGGTCGAGGTCCCCAATATCAGCCCCAAGGGGGTGAATGATTGTTTTTCTTTTATGCTGTTTACCCTGTCATAATGCAATGCTGACTTTAAGGGGTCAATTCAGGGTTGACGTAATGTCACTGCAGAATTTCTCATCCTAATCCGAGGGTGAGATAAGGATAGATGTATTCCAATATGAGAAAAGTTTGGATACACCTGTCCATGGCAAGAACGAGAGAGAGAGAAAAAATGTTTAACTGCTGGCCCTTTCATTTATGTAATATTGATGTTAGCCATTATTAGGTAATTGCAATGCATCCCCTTGTCTTAACCCTAAGATGATGTCAAGACAGGTCATTTACCACCAGGAAAAGATAGGGCATTTGTTAAATGAAATTAAGAATCATTCAAATTCAATAGATGTTCCGCTTTTTCATTTTAATTAAATTAAAAGGAAAACAGTACATTTTTTTTATCACCAACATCAATTTGTATTCCTGTGCATATCATTCCATACCATATCTTGATAATAACTTTGTTTGTTTGAGGAATTTATAAGATTTTGTTTTAATTTTCAGACGGAAAGGACTTTCAGAAGCATCAGCCACATTTGCAGACAGTTAAACATGGACAGTTTTAAGATCATTGTAAATATTCACTGTGACGGATCATTGGAGACATTTAATTCATTCACATGTACATGATAAACCATAGATATTAAATGTAACATTATATCAAAATTGATTTGTGCTTCTTATTCAATTGATTTCAAAAATATTAAGACATCATAAAAAGTGAATGGTGATATTAAAACGCTACATGTGCTTTTGTGTACAAACATGCCTGATTAATGTCAGTAACTGAAATAATAGGATGTGAGAAAAATAACCATCCCCTACATTATGTGTATAACAAAGAAATCTCCAACCCTCTATACACATCACCCTTAGGTTGGAGATTTCTCTGTAACAGCCACAAGGAAGGGGAAGAACAATACATCATCATTTTATGAATCTGATTGTGAAATTAAATAATCGATACAGGATCTTATATCATTTCTTTAAAAAGTATAAAAAATTCTCACAAATAGTTTTTTTATGTAAAGTTGGAATACTTTTAAAGCGTAGGTAGAATAACCAACAACTAGACCTTGATGAATACTGGGGAAATCCTTTCAAACTGTGATTGCATGTATCTGTATGTATCCATGTAAGATCAATTAAAATTTAAAGAAGGATAGTTTACAAAGGAATCATAGAAAAAAAATCGTAAAAGTGGTCATATGCTCCAGAATATTGCAACTAGATGAAGCCTATTTCAAATGCATAACAGTTTTCCATCTAAGAAGTCTGCACTGGAGGCAGAAAGAATCCAAAAACAGAATCATCTTCCTTCAAAATCCCATTAATGCCTCGTTTTCAACAAGAGAATAGGGGTAGTGACCGCGAAGCCACAAGTGACTCCAATGAGCGTTAGAAAATAGTCGAAATCAATATTGTACAAGAAGACTCCATTGTTCTCATTGGCATCATGATGGCGACCATAAAACTTGCTCATAGTCGTCATTAACCAGTCACTCTCGAAGCCATTTTTGTAAGTTGGCCCCCAAGTATTTGGCATCCATCACGAACATCGTAAGATTTGGAGCAAATCTGTGAACATAGGAATCAACTAAACACGCGAGTAGAAAGGAGATATCTATGGTCAGAAATTGAACATAGAAGGGAATATCTACGTTCAGAAAAGGAACATAGAAGAGGATATCTACGGTCAGAAAATCAAATTGCAGCCGAACAGTCCGTCCCTAGTGGTTATATTTTAAGAAAAGATTCAGCATCTCTTTGCAATTTGCATTTTAGTAATTGCAAATGACGGCGAACACATGTCGGGAAAACATTTGATATACTCAAAGGATGCTGTATTTTAAGAAATATATGATACAAAAAGTGTTCACAAAGCAATAGCTTAGCTTCTATAATTTTCATCCTCGATTCTAAAAAAATGTGCTTTCAGAAACACTGTTAAATGCGTTGATTAATCCACATGTCAATTACAATTTTATAAACAAATAGTTTCCTTTTCTCCCTTCGATGCTGCTACATGCGGTACAGGAGACAACTAACTTTCTGGAAAGTATGGTTCGTCTTGACTTTTCTTTTTGTGTACCAGACCATGCCATCTTACCATTTCTTCAATGTACCATATTTGTTCCAATTCTTGTAATTTTGTATCCAAGATCGTTTCTGTGCGATGACATGGTAAACTTGTGCAATTGCATTGATTTTGGCGGACATCTCGTTGGAACAGCGTTTGACAACCCCTCTTAGCTTGTTAACTTCATATTCAGTTCTCTTTTTGCATTGTTATGCCTAGTGAGGCTATGAAACTTTTTGTCTGACCTTGCTAAACTTCGATTCATTTTCTTTGTTTTCTTTGTCACATGTTGCTAAGCTGTGTTCCGGCCATGGTGACTGATCTCCTACCATCCATCAGGCTTATGCATCCGGTATCTTTTGACCAACAGCAGTTTAAAAGTTATTAACACTTTCACCGTCAAAAGGACATAATATACTGTATTATTTTTATCATTTACAAAAAGTCACTGTTCATTCCATCACTAGATTATACTGCGTGTAATTGTTTAGCATTTTTGACACATCGCTTTCAAATTAAGTTTATCATAGGAATTACAGTATTTTTTCGATTTGAGCCATGTAATACGGCATCTGACTTTTTAAATATTTAAAATGTTTATTTCATGTTCAGTACTCTTTTTCAACCATCGCCATATTGATTTGATTATTTATACTAGATACAAGAGTTAATGTCATTTTTATTATATCCATCCTCATAACTGTCAAGGTTGTGAACATTGGCTACGTACGTGTAATTGGAGACTTTTTGTTTGATGTTGTGATTTGACATTACCTCATGAAAGGAGTTTTGACGACATGTGATTTACTTTGAATACACACAACACACACACACACACCGGTTACTAAACCTACAACATTTGGTAATTAATACAGTCAAATCAATACCAAAAATAAATTACACTGCATCATACAGCTGTTTCGTGATTCTAGGACCCATCGGTAAAGATAGGAGCCAAAGAGTTCGAAATGTAAGGTGTCTAAAATGTTTGCTATTGAAACAGAAGAACAGTTGCGTAAAACCCTTTTTTTACAGGTTTCATAAAATACGAGTTTCAAAATTCCGAGGAGAGCTTGTTAATTTTAGATTAAATGATGTGTAAGATGTGTGTAGTATGAACCATGCCACTACTCGACAGAGACAACGGTGGCCAATAAGGTTACAGCAAACATCGGGGACTGACACCACTAGAGTCGGCCACCTTGTATATTGAAAGATCAACGTAACACACACAGGTGACTGTACCTTTAAAATTTGTTAATACTCTAAGATACAGTTTTCCGAAATTGAATTACACTACCGTCCTTCTAGAACTCATCGGTGATGCTAGGAGCCAAACAAAGTTGTAAATCAGATACAAATGTACAAGTTCCTTGTATCATTCTTGTAGAACACTCGTATAATCGGACTTACTTTCCTGTAAATTAAAAGCAGGTAAACAGTAAACCCTTTATACACTCGTTTATATATACAGTTAAACATGTATATAATGCCCCTAGTTTATAAACGCTTGAAAAAACCTCAATATAACGCCCCTTCTTTTACTTTACGCATCGTTTACCATCAACATGTTTCAACGTTCCTTTTTAATCATCATTATTATTATACAATATGTCGTTTTTTTCTAAAGGATTTCTTCATATGTCAACCTCGGTGTCAAACCGCAATTGTAGATCAAAAATAAAAACAAATCGCTTTAAAATCATGGCAATGTAGTAAGGTTTTGCTACAAATAAAAAAATAACTAAAACAGATTTGAAAAGAATGCAACAAATATTTTATATTTTTCTATACAAGATTTATGTAATATCACAATATCTTTATATTAATATATGTATTGTATACACTCCTACAGCAAGTGAAAGAGTGACATGGTTATACTATTTGTATAAGAAAATACACAGTACAGAAACATATGTGTGATATTTATGACATAACATGAACATTTTGAAATTAATATTACTGAATGATTGAATTAAAGAAAATAAATATATATAGCATCATAATGTATCATTAATACCATTAAAATCAAATGCGAACATTCGATCATGGTTATTTCATTTCATACAGACTAACTTTCCATGCTAAATATTTCCTTTTAAATCTGCACCTAACTCATCTTCGATTCCTGAATGTGAGAAAGAGGATCACACATTCGTGCTCCAACAAAATTGACCAAATTCCAAAGACGAGACCACATCGTCAACTGTGTAACAACACAAAGTCATGTCAATGTCGTCAACTGTGTAACAACACAAAGTCATGTCAATGCAACCTACGACGACATTGTTTTGTGATATTAGAATTGAAACGTCTATTCTGATTTGGTTGCCATGCAACTTAAGTTTTGTTCCTTTATGTTAACCAAACACGAACATACCAAGAACGATAACTTTAACATATCTTTGTGCACGGACACCTTGGAATCATTACATGTGGTAGGATCACACAACAGAAGCTTCCTCTATGCCATTTCAAGTTGTATCTAAATTGTTAAATGATCACATGATTTGTTGGTAGGGTTGAGACGTTTGTGTGAGCTCTGCCTGGTCCGAGGTTCTTTTGAACAAGACTCCGTCAAATACACTGCCCTTTCTGGTGTAATTACCATCTACAACCAAATTAATATAGGATATAAAACCGCATCCCATTTCCTTTATTGTGTATATATATATATATATATCTAAATACTTTGTCACATACATTTGCATTACGGTATCAAATATTTCTACAGCGCTGTATAAAATACATTTAGAGTGATGTTCCAAATCAATTCACAATAATGTATTGAATGTGCTTACCGGATGTCGCACATATTTACAGTATTGTATAAAATACATGTATACATATTAACAGTGCCATACCATTTCTATCAGATCAATTTGCAGTGCGGTATTATATATCTATCCATCTTTCTATCTATATTTTATACTTCACAGAGACCATATATACACTATCGCAAAATATATATTAACAGTTGTGCAATCTAATAAAAATAACAACAAAGAAAGGAAACGCCTTTTAAAAATTTGTAAGTTATAAAGTAAAAGTTAAAATTTGAACTGCATAATGTATCCATGTCGTCCATGTAAGACTCATCAGTAGAACTTACGGTAACAAAATACAACCGTGCCTAACGAGTACTGAAATATATATAGAAATACAGCAAAACATTTATAAAGTCAAATACATCAAATATACATAATCTCGCGGTAAATTCGTTTAGTGATTTTCGAAATTAAATTGAAGCGTATACAATGGATATTTCAGTCACAGTTGTAACACTGCATAAAAAGGTAAAAACTTCAGGTTTATTTCATAAAATAACGAAAAGTACTGTAAAATACATGTACTTACTCGACTGACTTTTCAGCCTCTGTCTCACTTTGTAAACAACTAGTCCAACGACCAATGTTAATACGACAGCTGCTACGATTAATCCAACCACTAATCCGGTTCTATCGTCAGTACTCTCGCTTAAACAACAAAAGTGTCACTTATTTCTAAAAGAAATACAAGATTATATTGTTATTAAACTTATTTAATATATTTAATCAACATTATATATTGGACAGCTATTCTATCAAAACTATATATCCTTATTATACGTTAATTGCTTCAATCATCTGTCAAAATCAATATTTTGTTTTATTTGAAATCAAATCAAATTTCAAAATAAAGGAGATGTTCAATGTTCTCAATTTATTTGCGAGATAGTCGGTAAAATTGCAACCAATACGAATTCTTTGAAAAGATAATTATCCTAAAATTCCTTAAGTATTACGATTAATTTTATAATGCATATAATTATAACACTTACGTCTTGCGATTCTTTTGAGACATATTTTGTCGTGACGGTGTCGTTTTGTGTGCAGCATCAATCGTTGACGTGCTTGGAGGTTCTACACTGGTGGTTTGTTTGGATGAAGTGGAGCTACGAGAACTAGTGGTTTGTGTCGATGTGGTTGTCATGTCTTTTGTTTGTTTCACATCAGGAGTGAAACCTGTCATCTTCGTAAGTACCTCTGAGGGTAAGTTTGTGGAGTTATTAAACACTGGTGCTGTTGGATGATGTGTTGAGATTTTCGTTGGAGGAAAATTCACCGGCATAGTATGAGGAGTATTCGTTGTAGTTATCTTTAAAGGTGCAATTATAGATGGCATAGCGCTTCCAGGACCAGGAGGTACAATTGTCTGCTTCGGAGGGGGTTTCAATGGCGGTGTTGGTACTCCTGGTGTGGTCATCTTTGATGTTGGAGGGGCAATGTCCGAATTGTTCCTCCAGACACAGGTCGGGAAGTCCATAACATCTCCCCCCCAATGACAGTGAGGGAAGCCGAGGCACTTATCCTTATCCTCTCTATGGAAATACAAAAACAAAACAGCGTAACAAAATGTTTTGATTATTTTGCCCAGCATCAAAAATATTCAATATATGCCACTTGAGAAATAAAATCTAAATATATAAGTGCATAAACAATGTTTTTTGCCCTACGTATGACCTGTTGTAAACATTAAATCTTAGTCTGACAATTTTCATTTGACTGACATACGTAGCTTAAAATATGAGGTCGTAGTCCAACAGTTTTCACTTGACTGACATGTAACTTTCATAATGTAGAACATGTATGTCATTACTTTGTTCAAAGATATGCGCGTACGGCCGCACATGAATAAAGCTCTACAGATAGTGTTTACTACGGGGAAACACTGGTAATGTGCTGTGCTGAAATGCTAGTGATGCCAAAAACAATGATAACAGTAAACATAACAAAATCGTGCATTAAGTCTATTGTTTACTCATTTACGATTAACCCACACAGAAACACAAGGCACAGCACAACTGGGCACGTCACTCGTTGGCGGTTTCGGTCGAAAAGATGGCGGAAGTTGATCATCGACAAGAGGATCATCTGTAAAATAAAGTTAATCAGTTTTCCGTTTATCAATGTTGAAGTCATTGCAGCGAGAACAGTACAGACAACAAGAGGCACAGAGGGCCTGTATCGCTCACCTGAATATGTTTAAAATAATTGGTATGAAGTAAAGATATAGCACTCCATGGTAGGT
>JAUMHH010033334.1:0-73084 GCA_032359455.1 Chlamys rubida
GTTTATCTCTCTAGAGCTATAGATGCTTTAGGTGGTTGGTTTATCTCTCTAGAGCTATAGATGCTTTAGGAGGTTGGTTTATCTCTCTAGAGCTATAGATGCTTTAGGTGGTTGGTTTATCTCTCTAGAGCTATAGATGCTTTAGGAGGTTGGTTTATCTCTCTAGAGCTATAGATGCTTTAGGTGGTTGGTTTATCTCTCTAGAGCTATAGATGCTTTAGGAGGTTGGGTTATCTCTCTAATCTCTCAAATCTCTCTATAATCTTTATCTTTGTAGACAAGGTCATTGCAAGAAAAATACAAATTTTTGCGAAAATAACTGTTGACCTGGTCGTCTTTGACAAAGACCTTGACCCCGTTGGTCAATATATCATGGTTTATAAGGTAACTATAGGATTGGTCACTTTTGACCCCTGATAACCCAAAACAAAACAAAATCCAATAAACTTGTTGTCTTCGTTGTTATTTTAAAGACATTTGTGAACAGCAAAAACACTTCCAGTGTCTAGTACTTGTGCGTTTATCGAAGGCTGGTTGGAAATAAACTTTAGATTTCCACACTCAGCGATGACTAAATAACCAAATTCTGCTTAGTCCCATTGTCTAGACATATCTACAGGGGGAAAAAAACATGTTTTGAAACAAGCTTTCCACTTAAGTTATTTAAACATTGTTTATCGACCTAACTTTTTCAATGAGATTTTCATTAATAAATTACTTGAGTTGATTGGTAACCCTCAGTTGACAAACTATGTGTGTGTGTGAAGTTGGCCGTTCACTTTCTATACATACACAAAGATATACTAGTGTTCAAACAGGAAGTACTTTAGCATGAGTCCACACTTACGTGGGTATGATGGCGACATGTTGATGTTGTTTTATCGGAGAGTGTAATAGGCTTTTGGATTACAACCCGACACTGAAGAGGAAAATATGTTGAGAAATTTCTTGGATCACCGATCCAGGACTTATGGGTAAGGCCGCAGTGTCCTTTCATAAATTATATATATATATATGGCGTCATGCTTCAATTAATTATAAATATCTGTGAGTTGACACAGTATTACATGTGTATCTGATACACACACACTAAATATCTGTTTTACAGTTCTTTTGTAATCAAATGGCTGTAATTTGCTCCATTGATAATTTATAACCTATTTTAAATTACTAGAGATTAGCTTTGTATTGCTTGGTTTTAAAATTACTAGAGATTCGCTTCGTATTGCTTGATTTTATTTTGAAAATTATATTATGTATGAGTTTTAATTCCCTTAAATGGCTGTGAAATCAGATCAAAATTTCAATACAATACACTGTTGGCAGGAAAGTGTAGGCTAAATGTATAAAGGTACTTGAGGTGTTGGAAGCAGATTGTGTATATCTATTGCATTGTAAATAGACATAGCTTGACATGAACAAAATATAAAGCAAAATGAAAAAGGATCTATATTTAATGAAAAAGATAAGACATTATTATACCTGTACATGATCATAAAAGGGGTGCTATGCATGTGTTTGAATGTAAATTTGTTAATAAAAAG
This sequence comes from Chlamys rubida, assembly GCA_032359455.1. Taxonomy (NCBI): domain Eukaryota; kingdom Metazoa; phylum Mollusca; class Bivalvia; order Pectinida; family Pectinidae; genus Chlamys; species Chlamys rubida. The sequence goes on from JAUMHH010033334.1 coordinate 1,545, forward strand.
ATTTTTTGGTACAGCCTTTTTATATAATGATTGTGGTGGGAGAAAAAACTGTCGATACATATAGATAAAAGTACGTGTTCAAACGACTTTTATCTCTAATAAATGTATCTGTGTAGATTGATAGTGAATGGGTTTAAAGTGGAGATGACATTCCATATGCTGACATTATATACATAAACCGGTTTGTCAAGACAGTGGGACTAAAATAGTGATCGCAGTGAAAGAGAAAAATAAAGAAATTCTATAAAGATGAAACATGATCACCGTTATAGTCGTCCTCTAATCTCGGGAGAAAATGGACATTGTTCCCCATATATATATACACAGTGGATTCCAGGAACTAATAAAAACACATATCTACAACTTGTTTACAAAAGAATATGACCATATAAAGTGTTGAATGTGTGTGGACAGTACGTATTTGTTATCTACCTGTCATCGTATGATGTCTATGTTGTGTTTGGACTGTAATACACATGCACAATGCACATGCAGACAGTGTTGCGGTGTAGCACGGAAGGATGTGAAGCTATGTCGGAGGATGTCACTGGTTCAGTCCCTAGGTCGTCAGCCCACTCTTTTCCTCCTATTAATCATATATAGAAGAGGAAAAATATCAAAATTTTATCAAAACCTTCATATTTAGTTCCTGTTTTGCCATTGACCGGTATGATCGCCATTTTCACTCTGTTTGTCATTGTAAGGTATCCTTTACTAGCCTCAAGGTCAAATTCTTCGACTGAAGGTCAAAGAATGAAACTAAACCTTGGTCTATATGCCTGTTTGTAGTTAGTACAAATACATAAATACAGATAATTAAAAACAAACAGATGAAAGTGATTCAGACTATTTGGTGAGAACCTGTTTTGAATTATTTCTTGTCCTTAACTCATTCACCCCTACATATTTAAACTGGACTTGCCCAGACTTTGATTTGGAAGGGTTCAAATGTGACTTTAGGGATGAAAGGGTTAAGGAACATTGCTACTGCTTCTTTATATATGAGTGTAAATATAAAAGTAACATTTCAACTTAAGGATTCCCATACCACTGTCAAAAATTAGTTTGAAAAACCAAAGTGGAACTCTTTTGTGTTTTGCCTACAGTGGAACAGGAATCCTTAACGTCCCTTAGTTCACTTGCTACCATGCTTATTGCCTTCATGTTTTAAGTCTTTTTTCTTTCATCCTAATTTCCAATTCCACAAGACCTTGATATTATGCCCCCAGTTTATTAGATATGGTACCTCACTAAGTGCCAACATATTTCAATGTCCCTGTTTTCCATTTTCTCAACAATCATGCTTTCTTTGTTATAATGCCAAATGTGGATATAATGCCAAATCTCTTAATAATACCAAAACATGGTAAGACAAGTTGTGCCAATATAATAATATTTCAATTTACTTTTAAACATTTTTCTTGCTATATCACCAAACCTCTTTATAATGCCAAACCTCATTTTAATGCCAAATCTTAAATTAACAAATGCTAAGATAACGTGATATTGCTGTACCTTTATGCATCTCGCATCTGAACCACTGATCTCTTTATAATGCCAAAACTTTGCTGGACACATGAGGGCAATATAAGATGATTTTACTGTATATTCTGGAGGTGTTCATTTAGCTTTAAGAATTGTCATGCCTGGGGTTTCAATTCCGATCTATCAACTCCCATATAAATGTTAAACATGTGTTGAATTAAGAGAATTAGCTCTAGGAGGGTAATCAAACACCCCTTCCTTAAATGATCCATGTGTTTCTTGTGTTAAAAAAACATTTCATATCACTTAACATCACATTTTCATTATAGCATTTTCCAGTTCACTGACCTTCAAGATTTTAGTCATCATAAAATCTGACAAAATTTTAAACACTAATCTGTCTGAAATGTTAATGAATATAATTGCAACTGATTCCATTTCTGTGTTTATTAAGATCAATTAATATGTTGGAATTGTAAAATAGCCAGTTAAATTGTTGGGCTCATTTTGATTATCAATTACATAATAAGCATTTTTTAAACCAGATTGCAATATTTGCACTCCGTTATTGAGATACTGTGTAAGTAAAAGTATGAAAACAATGTGTATTAATTAAAACAATGAATAGTTTACTGTAAATTAAATGTTGCAAGTTTTATAATTGTATAAGCATAACACCTGAACTAAATGTGCCATATCTGTGTATAACCCGCAATGCGTAAGATATTATAAAGTTCAGCGACCTCACAGTATGAAATGACGTCAATTTAGTGTGGTTGCAGTGACATGGACATGGAGATTTTTGTTAAAGAAACCGCAAAGGAGATAAAAGCAGGTTTTGAATTGGTCACTTCTTGTCAGAGGACCTTTTGAGGCTTAATAAATTGTCACAGAAACATTTGAAGCTAAATTAATTGTCACAGGAATATTTGAAGCTAAATTAATTGTAAAAGGAAAGAACATTTGAAGCTAAATTAATTGTCACAGAGACATTTGAGATTTAATTCAATGTCAAAGGAACATTTGAAGCTTGATTAATTGTAAACGAACATTTGAAGCTTAATTGTAACAGGCACATTTGAAGCTAAATTAATTGTCACAGAGACATTTGAGGCTTACTTAATTGTCACAGGAATGTTTGAGATTTAATTCAATGTCAAAGGAACATTTGAAGCTTGATTAATTGTAAAAGGAATATTTGAAGCTTAATTAATTGTGACAGAATTATTTGAAGCTAAACTGTTGCAGGAACATTTGAGGTTTAATCAATTGTCCCAGGAATATGAGAAGCTTAATTGTCACAGAGAGATTTGAAGCTTAGTTACTTTTTTTCACAGGAACATTTTAAGCTTTTAATAAGTACAGTGATCTCAGGAACGTTTGAGGTTTAATTAATTGTCACAGGAACATTTGAAGCTTAATTGTCCCAGAAACATTTGAAGCATATTTAATTGTTGCAAGAATATTAGTGGCAGCACCATGAAAATGATCATATGAAGTATATATGCAGTGATATGCTGATGAACTTTGCATGATCAAATGACACACCAGTACATTTCAATGAATTTTACAGTTAAAGGACGAGTTTCGCTTTCCAGAACCGATCGTTGAAGTCTAGAGCAACCATATATATGTCGATGTGGATCTTTGTTTGACCCAGGAGCAGGTTTATCTGCCTGAACAGATCAGTCTCGAGGTCTAGAGTTCCTCGGACTGCTGGTACGGATAATGTCTTCAGATAATGTCTTCGGAATGGCAGCTCTTCTGGAACATGTCAAAGGTGTTAGTGTGTTACCAGATAAGAAGTCGGACCAGACATATTATGACATGCCTTGTGCTCTATTTCACCTTTCCAGTCAAAAGGACAAGAAAAATGTCTCGGAAACATTTGGATTTCATGCCCGAATGTTTCGCCTTACACATCTAAATATGGTTGTTATGGAGATTCGCTGATGTGATGTCTAGGGCAGATATGGAGTTGATGTTCGAATATACCTTGTCAGAGATTCCAAGAATTTACTTGGAATATTGATTGTTAAATTCTAACCCTTTCGGTCTCCCCTCATCCAGTGATAATGCTTCCATTATGGTACCGCCCTGTCTGAAACCCAGGAAATTTAATATAATACATATAACATCAGAAATGTTCCTGACAACAAAAATGTTTCTGTCTCCAGTATTTTTTATTTATAATGGTTTTAAAACATTGAACATGATATTGATATACATAGCTGATTATTAAAGATAAAAAGTTGTTAAAAGCATGTAAGATAAAATTGTGAAGTACAAAATACCTCGGGCCATCATGTAGCCTACTCTAGTTTTTCGTAACAGGCTTTAAATGTTTTTTCAATGGCTCGCCACTTCACCATTGATCAAAGATAGATTCGATGGAAGAAATAGATATTCGACTTTTATCTCTATATTTTTATCTGATGAACAGAAAAACAAAAATACTGTTATTGCGGGCACAGTGCCTGTTTTTTACGATCAATAGGAACCGAAGTAAGGACCGCTTAATGGCTATCGTTACCATTAGTCGTATATCCGGGGAATGTTCTAGGAAATGGCATATATCTTTATAGTTGACTACAAAAATAAATTACATTCAAGGATGAATAATACAGTCGTTCCTAATACAGCAAAATTAATAAATTTCTACAGAATCGTTGAGGTATAACTTAGTCTGTTTGACAAACGAGACCGATTGCCATCGAGGGTATATAATGGGGTCAAAGTGATGGATAGAAAGTGCTGTTTTTTTTGAGAAAGAAAAATAGCAAGATTTTCTGTAAAACCTAATGATGTTGCTAATGATGAAAAATTAGGAATGTCAGGAAATTTTATCTTGTAAAAAAACTTATTCAAGTGTCTTTTATGATAGATGTTGTGAATTTCAATTACTTGAGCAGTAAAAATTTATGAGAATGCAGAATGATATTCCGATCGCAGTAATAAAAATATCAGTTGCTGTTTGCAAAATTAATTTCTGCGGAATAATGAGACATTTGCATGTTGAAGCTTTCAATTCCATATTTTTTTTCAGGCAATGTTCTGAAATAGATTTATCAAGGATTGAATCAACCCTTCCTTTAATCCTTCGTTGATGACACAACCTTACACAATGTACTTCTTGCAGATTGCCTAATTCGGCTGCCAGTAAATTGAGGATTATAAGTGATGTCCAAATCTTTAAATTAAAACTTAAAGAAAATTTCTATAAAAAATATGTGTATGTGTATATGTGTATTATATAAGGGTGATCATTTTAAATCCAAGGATTTCCGTAGTTTGTTTTTAGTTTTACTTTTGTGTCTGTGGAATATAACACATATGAGGGTAACAACCTCGACAAGATTTCATTGGTCAGCCTTCTAATCATGACTTCATAAAACAATAATTTGCACCAGCATCTTCTATTGTGACACGTACATGATTAATGACAATTGTTACCCTGATAGGAAATCAGGAAGCAAGTATTTCCAAGAAAAATATACAGTTTTCCAGATATGATCTGAACGTTATGTGAGACAAATGCCTTCTGCTTGTGATAGCTTGTTGTTATGTTTGTCAAACTTCCATTGATATAAAAACATAGTGTCTTCAGCAATTGATTTTGAGGTAAATCAAGTTAGAGCTACATTAAAATCAACCACTGCTTATTAGGAAACCCTTGTGTATTCCCTTTTATAGGCCTAAACATTGTCTGTAGAATTTGTACAACTTTCTCAGAAACACAGTTGACAGACAAAAAAAAAAGTCTGATTTCAGAATTATTTGCAAATCATTGAATTTTATTTCCATTTTGTCTTTGAAGATGGGAATGGGTGGAGATTATCGAGCCGAAGACCAAGGAGCATATGTATGCAAACCTCACCACTGGGGAGTGTGTATGGGACCCACCACCCGACGTCAAAATGTGAGTACCTCTTTATACCTATTTATCCGGCAATAAGCCCATGCCTGTCAATAAGCCCATGCCTGTCAATAAGCCCATGCCTGTCAATAAGCCCACCCATATCCATAACAATTCAGTAGAAATGCCAACACCTACTATTTCATTGTCCTGTAACAAGCCCCGTATCTTGAATCAGAGTTTATGTATTAGAACCCTGGGCTTATTGCAGGATAAATACGGTACATACTTTTCTATATATATATACTGACATGTTTCTAAAGTAGCTTCAGCAGTTATACAACGACAAGTTTGGACATATTGGAGTCTTCTGAAAATATCCAAAATAGAGACTCCTGGATATTGTTGGCCCTAATTAGTTCAACAAAATGTCAATATAGGTATTTGTCTTAATTTTCAGTTTCACCCCTGAAGTCACATTTGAACCTTACCAAATCAAAATCTGGGCAAGTTCTGATTGAAAATGTAGGGTGAATGAGTTAATTTTCAGCTTCACCCTTATCGTTTTTCATTTAAATCAGTCTATGTGTTCCATTTGTCGTCATATGACCCTTATTGTTGCAAGGATGTCAAACCTTGGTAAACAAATGCCTCTGTGAATAGTCACATGTTTTCATTTTATAGCCTATTTTTTAGGCTGAGAAATTCAGGCATTTGAGCTTGGTACATGACCTTGGTAGTCATGACCTGAGGTTCATGACCTTTGACTCTGGCCTAGTTTAAAGCTGCCAGTAATTGATTTCTGACCTCAGGTTCCCGGCCTAGGTTAGCATTCCATGGTTAGTGGTTTACTTTTAATCAAAGCCCCTGTTCTCAATGAACCATTGTTTACACATATATACAGATGAAGATACTAAAGTGCGGTAACAGATTCCGAACAGTTTGCTGCCAAATTTGTTTAGGAGTCTGACCTGTAAATAGCCTGAGAAACAGATCAGCGGTAACAAGTTTCTGTAGTAATGAAGATAACTGTTTATCCTCATCAAAGGAGGAAAACTGGGAATTACGCGAATATACAAACCTCTGCAAGGGTAATTAACATGTAGCTTGTATACAGATTTTTTTTCTCGTACTTACGCTGTGATTAAATTGTTACTTTAGAGAGTCGGTTGTTTGGGCTGTATTTCTATTGATTCTAGAATACGCGCGAAAGTGATCACACTTTGTCTATCTCTCAACTGGTGGTGTGGTTTTGCGTTGCATTCGAGCAAGGTGACAAATTTCCTGAAATCCCAACTCTCTTTGGGTTTTGTTTCTGACAGTCGGAGTGTTGGAAGCTTTCTAAGGAACCCTTTAATATCTTAGCTTTGATAGATCACGAGTATTTCGATGGGGAAAGGTAGATTGGCTGTGACACTTTTGGGAAAAAATATTGTGGTTTTGTGGTGAATCATGCAGAAGAACAAAAAAAAGCCACTTTTTTGCACACCTTTCAAAAGAGTTGTTAAATGTTTTGACACATCTTACAAAAATATTGATATGAGGGAAGTAAACAGTTCATGGAAAGTGTTGGAGAGAATGCAGAATATTTAGATTACTGACAAGTCAGTGGTATGCAAATAAAAAATTTTCAACATAAATTTCGGCTTTTTCCCCTTCAAACACCAACAGTATGATAGTCGGAGCATATGCTTTGTTGTGACAAGAAAAAGATTTAACGAAACCAAGTTTTGAAAATGTTTGGTTGAATTACGTAACGATGATGTCAGGACTGACACAATTTCTGATGTTTTTGCATTACTGACTCAGAGAATGCATTTTGTTTGTAAGCTTGGTTTGAAAGTGCGGCCCAAGTAAGCCACGAATATAAGACATGTTTGGCACATTTCACGCTCCCCACGGAACAATTTAACAGTAATTTTACCGGAGAAAAAACCTCTGATATAGGGGATGCATCGATTTACATGTATATTGGTTGTGTTGAATTAGAAAAGCTCGCTTTTATCGGAGCCGACTTTGAGAAGCCATTGGACAAATTTCTTTTATGTACATGTCAGTAAAAACACATTTTGGGGTGATTTAAAGAAACAGATTTGGGCTAAGCTTTCAGATGAATTGTTTTACATATGTCCGTTGTGACATATTTTGTGTTAGTGGTGATTAAGAAATCGTGCATTACTAGGGTTTCGTAAAAGTTCTCAGTATATATATGTCACTGCTGCCTGACTCAGTATGGGCCAAAGAGTTTTTTGATCGTAAAGTAGTGAATCAGAGATATATAAACAATTGATTTTCGAGACATTATGGAGAACAAAATCCATTGCTTTTGGCTCAATGCCTTCTTATTCAAACAGTGACACAGTGCGAGTGTATTTAGTAACGGTGTAATGTCGGGCCCCTGGAGCCTATGAGCAATTACATACTAATTAATATTGCCACAGCTAAGTATTTCCGATAATAAAACTGACTATATATGCTGACGTTTATTCTTATTTTATGATCAGAAATGACAGTTTGTAGCGGTATTAAATCCTAATATCCTTGTTTCTGTATGATTGTTTGGTCAGACATAACGATATTTGGTCATGTTTTCTTCTTATTTTCGGTAATGGTCACCATGGTCAGACGTGACCGGTCCGGTGTGATCGGCTGGCAGGACGTTACATTATGTAGACATACCTTGTTAGTGATGTCTGTCCGACATCAATTCGGTTTTATTACACATCTTATTGTTATTTTACTTCCAATAAATATGGCATTTAACACATTTTGGCCATTTCCTTAATTGTCTTGTGTACTAGATTTTCTAGTGACGTGATAATAATCTTTATTCAACAATTTTCAGATGAAATATAATGTTTGGATGATTATATTTGAATATTTATTGTGTTTGAGTCTGATTCATCAAAGTCCCTGAAACCATATAAATGTAAATGTAATTTGATTTTCCTTTAGTTGTGATGTAAATTCTTTGAGAATATTACAAGTGAATTAATTTTGCTATATAAGAAAGTAATTCAGTGGGAAAGACTTGTGCTGATTTCTGATAATTTTATCAAATCAATGAGATTTGTTAAAACTGGGGTGAAATGAGTCAAAAATGAACACTTGTGCAGGTATTTCTGTTGATTTGGAAGTAATTCTTTTGATGACACAATAGTTAGCCTCTTTGTTCTGATAGTGGAGACCTCTGTTATCTAAAAGTTTTTTCATGGTGCCAGCTACTTCAACAAAACTAATATTTGACTAAGTGGATTATAAAACCTGTTTGACAGTAGAAAGTGAGACATGGTTGTCTGTCCTGATATGAGAGAAGGGACCCATTTCATAGGAAAGAATGTCCCCCCAGCTGTGATTCCACTTTGACAATGATAGTGTAGCTAAAAGAGTGCTTGCTCTTGAGGAAATGGTTGAGATATCACTGTATAGGTATACATATATAAGTGTCTGTGTTCAACAGGTCAATAGCATTAAGTTAGCTTTACAAAGCATTGTCAGCATACGTAACACTTTACACAAAACTCCGAAATGATAATTTTGTGTAAATTTCTACAAATCTTTAAGTATTTTTTATGTTCCTTGCTCTCAGCAAGTCATTCCAAATCTTTTTATTTACATTTTCAATTCAGAATTTCAATGAATTTGTAAGTATTTCAGATGTTATCGAAATGTTAATTTATTATTAAGCTGAACAATTTTAAGATAAATGGGTCCAGGACAGAGGTCAGAACCCCACACCCCTCCCAGATGTACAGATAGAAATATGCAAACAATAAACATGGTGTTTCCTAGTACAGTGGGATATATAGTTAGAACAGGGTTCCCCTTATCTCCTAACCTACCCAAACAAACGTACAAACATACAGGCGTGTTTAATACCGTAGTTCACCATATAAGTCATTCGTAAAAATCTTAGTGGAGTGGTTTTAATTTTGAATAATACATTAATACATGCATCAAATTTAATAAGTGGAAATATGCTTTAATTGGAATGTGTGATCACAGGGAAATTTAAAAATCTCTGAATGAAATTGACAGCAAATTTATTTTCAGTAATTCACTAATTCAATAGCACACACTTTTTTGTTTTTTGGGTACTAATTATTGCACCACTATAATATAAAAATTAAAGCAAAATCTTTTACCTTTGTTGTTTTAAGCTCCTATGAAAATTTGTAAAGGTATCGTACAATTTTCTGTCCCTAAATACAGTAACTCATGTTTGACTCTTCTGCTGAAGGGGAACAGAACTATCTAAATTGAACCAGAGGGTGTGGTATAAAATAGAAAGAGTCCAAAAAGTTAAAAAAGAAGCCAATTGATTGAGATATTTATATTTTACATGTAAAGGTCTCTATTGATGTTGACAAGCTTATGAGGTCACACCCTGTTTTCTGCCAACTCATCAGTCTGAGCTGAAAATGAAATGTTCTGAAACGTCGTCCAGAAATAACGTCCCGATCTTTCCTGTTTCATAACTGCGTTGTCTGGCAGCACATCGATGTTATCGGGAATGTTTGGCCGACCAGTCAGTTAGGTGACCATCCTTACTTACAATGTCAAGTACGTTTTCATGTAAAATGACAAACATCCAGCATGTAAGAAAATACCAATCTTAGAACTTCTAAGCTTAGAACAAATTCCTAATATTAACTCATTCACCCCTGAAATTTCATTATGAACTATTCCGACCTTTGAATTGGAAGAGTTCAAATGTGTCTTCAGGGATGAATGTGTTAAGAGAGTCAGTTTACATATATCAAATAAGATCTAATTAGATATTATCTTGACTTGACAAACATATTCCTGGGGGTGGGGCATATAATTTGGTCAGCTTAACTGATGTTCCTGAATTGCCTCTAAACATTTATGTCATTCTGAATCTCAGATAATTCCTTTTTTTTTTAAATAAAAAATAAGATTTTTGCCTAAAATTCGTTCTTTGTTTACCATACATGTATTTTTTTTTGGTTTTTGTTATAAGCTTGTTTGGGAAGATATTAAATAAGAAATGTTAGTACATGTCATTGGAGAGCGATTCAGTATGTTTCACCAGAGGAAGACAGTCCTGTTAACATTTTATGTGATGGCGATGGGGGGCAGAATCAACAGAGAAAAAGTAGGGGGAGGGGGGACTATTATAGTCAATAAGGTATACCCAGCCGCTGAACATGAAGAAAGTAGGGATGGTCAGGTAGACTTGTCTGTGTTACTGACCAATAAGTGTCCTGACCAGCTTCCATAGTAGTGACCATGATTGGTCATGATCGACCATCAAGTGGCCACAAACCTTTGATTTAATGCTGGACATGAAATGGCCTCACAATCTTTCATTGAGACTGACCATGAAACGAGACTTATCGGTATAGAGCCACTTGCTATACCCACTTGCCATTACGGTGTTGTCCAGTCCAGACGATTTACGACCGTTTGTAGGACCAGTGTACAGCCCTAGCCAACTAAGTGACCATTACGGCCCATTGTTGATTGAATGGTCACTTGCACTATTATAATAGCAGTACAAGTTTTATGGTAATTTGAAAGCTGTTGGTTAGTAAACAGAATGGGTCTTATGGGCTCTGTAGTGTATTAAGGGGATTGTCCATCAACCCTGATAGTTATAACTGACCATCTGTCCACTAAAATGTTCACAGAGACTAACAGGAGTCTCAAGTATTGATACCAGGTATTAAACATGTAATTATAATTAGTAGTCATTTTATAGGATGAAGTGGGTTGACTTGAGGAAAAAGTGAAATAAATGTTTTTCTTATGCAAAGCTTTTAGATTATTTCTATGAAACCAATGCTGAAGAAGCTAGAAACAATCCAAAATATAGAAGCTGTAGAATTGAAAAGTATGTACTTCTTTAGGTAGAATCTCAGCTGCATTTTACTACTAGCATATCTCCCCCCTAGTTTGAGAACTAAGGATCAGATATCCAAGTGATCAAAATTAAAAGAATTTATTTTTTCTAAATAATTCAGTATTGTAGAGATGGGGGCCAGTCTAAAACAAGAAATTTGCACAATATACAGGTATCCCAAATATCAACTGTTTTGCAGAAGACTAAATCATAACAAAAGGTTTGTAAGTCATATTTTCCTGTCTTATATTAACTATTTAACCTTCGTTGTCTTAGATGAAAGTGGAGACTTAGTGTAAATTATACTGGATCATTTATAAGGACATTGACCAGCTTTAACCCTTTTACCAGCTTTAACCCTTTTACCACTGTAGTCCAAAATGGACTCATCCAGGTCAATGCATGGTAGAGTCTACTAAAGTTACATAGGGGTGAAAGGGTTAATAGCCATAATAGGATGGCTGTATATGTGGGTATAGGTATATTCTTCTTCTGTGAAGGTAGAAAGATACATTGAGCTATTTACTGTATCGGTCTATATACATGACAGGGGTCCATAGAAAGTTGACTTATACTATTGACCAGGCTGGACAGGTGGGTACTGGTACCATAGAAGTTGACAGTAATATTATTGACTGGACTGGACAGGTGAATATGTACTAGACTACAAAATTAACTGTCCCAAATAGTCACAGGGACTTGTTGAATTGTTAATTGTATTTACTGGATACACAAATAGGTTATGTCAGACCAACCCTGAAAATCAATTATCAAGTGGACCAGAGGATTAGATTTTAATCTACGGTAAACTTTCTTCAGTTTCGTTAGCTGTTTTCATGTTTACGGTAAATGTTCTTCAATTCTGTAAGCTCTTTTAAATTGGGGACTAAATTTACCCTTCAATTTCCAGTTGAGGATTTAATGTTGATAGTAAATGTTCTTCGATTCTGTTAGCTCTTTTAAATTATAAATATCATGTTTACGGTAAATGTTCCTCAATTCTGTTAGTTATGTTAAATTCAGAATTTGATGGAACAGAAATGATCTTAGGTCCTTTTAGCTCATATAAATCAATGATTTCGTGTCAAAGATACGGTAAATGTTCTTCAATTCTGCTTGTTCTTTAAGAATTTGAGATTAATCTAGTGTTCATCAATTTCATTGCATCTTTAAAGTATAAAGTAAATATTTGTTCAGGTCCGCAGTAAATATTTTTCATTTATGTGTTTTGCTTTTGTTTTTCATGTTACAGCATTTTTTAATGCAATAATATGTACAACAAGAATTTCAAGACATATCTTCTGTGTTTCGAAGAATCATGAAATATACCATCATTTAAGAATTATATCTATTCTGTAAATATATATAGCTACATAAAAACTGAAAATGCCTTAACATTTTTCAAAAATCTTTGAAAATATTGTATTTCTTCTAAAGAAATTTTCTTATTCTTTCCTAGTATTAACACACTGTATTCATATACCCTCCACCAATTAAACGTCCATTGCTCAAACCATCAGATAAGCCTGAAAATCACCATTTAGCAACCGGTACATGTAAAGGAAAATTCCTTCTGGAACAAAAGGAATGTACAATATGTAGCTAATTATTTCAATCAAGATGCACACGATGCTATAGTTAGCTAATTACTGTTATACAGTCCGAGTCTGTACCATTGTGTTACAGGGTTTCGTGCACCACAGGTAATCATACCCAAGGTTCCAGCTTACTTCTACACTGGGAAAAGGCACAGCTAACACTTGGTAATTTCAAACAGATTTTTTTTCGTTGCAGCTAGGTTTAATTACTTAAATGTGTGGGGGTATATTTTCTGGCTTTGAGATGTATAACTCCCTTAGTAAACAAAGCAGTAAGGGCCAGTCATTGAACCAGGATTACCGTATTTGTCCCGCAATAAGCCCAGGGAGCCAACACATAAACTGTTCACGTAAAGTTACGGGAAGGAGGTTATGCTTATTACAGAACAATTGGTTAGCATTATTTATTTCATGAGTTGGAAAATATTTAAACAAAAATCTCTGTTTTACTGAACCCATTCACCCCTAAAGTCACATTTGAACCTTACCAAATCAAAGATTGGGCAAGTCCAATTTAAACATGTAGGGTGAATGAGTTAAAGCTAACAATACTTCAAAGTTTTGAATGACGAAAATTTGTTAGCCTTAGCAGACTACTTATTATTGCAGAAATTTGAAATAAAATTCTGAAGGAAGCTGATTCAAGTTTTGAAGAAACAATTAAGATTTTTGTTTTGCTTTACTGGAGAAATGTCTTTTCCTTTAACTCTTTTTCAAACTAATGAAGTTGATTTCGTTTGAATCTTCACATCACGGTAACATGCCGTTTTCTGTTGGATTTCAATTTCAATTTGGTTGAAGGCTGCCAAACATATGGCTCCATGATGATTGGTCTCGACTACAAAAAATCACTTTGTGAAAAACTTTTCGAAGTTCTCTTTTAGATTTCAATGTATTGAATTCCTCTGTAAAAATCTAGTGTTTGGGGAAGTTAGAACCATGTTTGATTAAATCAAGGCTTGGTTATCTAACACTTACACAGGCGATTGTATTGCTTTGGTATTTGTTGCTTCTGTATACATTTGGAATTTCTTTATGCTTCAAAGAAATTGAAGATTCCTTCTTGTTTCTGAACAGACAGTGTAAATAGAATTGGATCATTAAACTGTTGGCTGTGGTGATGATTTGGTGAGCATTTTATTTTTCAAATCCTTCCGGCTGCCAGGAAGCATGCAATGCTTTGCTTGTTTATCGAGTTTGGAAAATTGGCAAATTCCCATTGTAGTAATACCGTAATACCAGAACATTGTAGTTTGAGGGAGAAGAAGGATTTGGAAAAGATGGCACAGAGATTGGAAGGAGGAGAAAAAGGGGGAAGTGTACGGGAAGGTGAAACGAATAAAATCGTTGCACTGATGGTATCGTGGGTAGTTATTTGAAGATGGAAAAATAAGCTTTGCACTTACCAAAACATTGTTATTAAGGAGTGAACAGGGAGGTTGTTCTTAAGGGCTTGTAGCGAAACTGGGGCACATTTAACAGGGAGGCTTGACAATAAAGTGTAGGAATCTCCAAGGCTATACTTAAAGTGGAAAGTTACTGTTATTTACATGACAATAAAAACACAAATCCATACAGAAAATAGCAGGTCATTATAGAGATCAGAGAACTGTGGTACATTTGTATTCGTATTGTCATATTACCTTCTGTGGGTAACTGTGATGGATAAAAATGATGTTTTTCTCCAATGGCAGTGATTGCGTAGAACGTTATACATTCAGAAATGGTTTGAAGTGGCACTTAAAGTGTTTCTGCGGTTTAGTTACAGAATGTTTTTTCGTGAAGAATTCTAGAGAATGGAAAAACTGTGTCACTTTCGGAGCAGCAGTGGGAGTGACGACGCAATAGCATGTTGCACTTTGAGAACAACAGTGCTATTTAAAAGCGAAAAAGAAAAGTCTCTTTGAAGAGCATGAAGGAAAAAAACTGTAAATTGCTTTTATTGTAAGACTAGAAGAGAAAATCAACCTGAAGGCACATTCACAAGTGTGGCCCATCATAGAGGGGGTGTTATCACGAGGTGCTAATAATAGATTTTCATCAGAGAAACCTAACTCGCCTGATATCCTTAGCAATAGTATAAATAGAATTTGTGACTATTTGTGTGTTGCGTAAAAACACAACTGTTATTAGTTCAAGATGTCACTGATTTAAATCCGAGCTGTAGATCTTCGCCTGATAGCACTGCTTATCACCTACTTATTTTAACAGTTCTATATTTTTTTTCGGTTACAGAAGAAAAAAACGAGAGTTCTTATTATTTGTGAGATGATGGTTTCAGGCTTGTTAGCTAGCATGTGTTGATAAACATTTCACCGTATAGAAAAGAACATATTTATATCATTTGATAGATATTCTTTTGCATTGGTGATAATGGTTTAAAAACATAGAATGTAAGGATGTTTGTTATGTTGATACGCACAAACCTGAATGTGACTTGTTGCCGGAATGTCTATGAGTTCTTGCTACATCTGGATCGTAAAAGTAGCTACCGTATTTATTGGACAATAAGCCCATGCCTGGTAATAAGCCCACCCATGTATATTGTAGTCCAGTAAATATGCCAACTAATGCTATTTCATTGTCCAATTATAGGCCAACTTTGAGTCAGAAATTAAGTGTTGCTCCCCCCCCCCCCCTTCCTGGCTATTATAGGATAAATATGGTCAGTGAAAATCACATAATTATTCATTGAGTGTATCATTGTTTTCTAGTTTGTCAAAAGTTAAACTAAGGATATGTAAACTATTGTTTGAGGAAATGCATCATTTTTGATTCGTAAGCTGTTATCTCTACATGATAAATACCCTATAAGACACAGATGAAACAATGTGACTCACAAAACAGAACAATACAACAGCGTGTATTCCTGTTTTAGAATCCTTTCTCATGTATATATATGCATGTTGTTCCGAGGAAAACAATGATCTACTGTTGGAGATACCAGGGGAACAAACAAGTACCGATAAATTCTGCTGAGTCAGGGAAATCTCATTAATTGTAAACACAAAATGTTTATGTAATATTCCAACAGATTTTGTGGTAAGTGTCAATGTGAAACCTGATTACGATCATGATACTGCCTGGAGCTGGCGGATGAAGGAGGCACCGGAATCGCATTGCTCTATAGAGAATATCTAGGAGAATGGGGATATAGGAATGTGTGGGATTTTAGGTCACATGCACTGTTATCAAAACAAGTTATTGTGATGTAGTCTTATTACTATAATATCTTACCCCGACTACGATCTGACGTATACCATCCAAGTTTCTGTCATACGTTGCTAGATCCACATATTTTTATGCCCCTCGTATGTCCCGGGCAACATAGCGGAGGGAGCATAAGTGCTTGTCTTTTACCCCGATCTGTCCATCTGTCCCGTAAAACATCTTGATTGCATTTTCGTTCCGTAACTCTAAATATTGAAATTTCAAAAGTCATCAAACTATATTTGTTGATCTGTCTTGAGAAGTACTACATCAGTTATCAAATATAGGTCACTGTGATCTAAATTTTCCACATCATTGACTTTGGAAGTTCCGTTTCCATAGAAGTGGTGATGGGGGCATATATGTGTTTTACAAACACTGTGACCTAAATTTTCCACATCACTGACTTTGGTTAGACTTTGCATTTAGGTCCATTTTCATTGAAGTGGGAGTGGGGCATATATGTGTTTTACAAACATTTTCAAGTTACTTGATGAGAGATGGGAGTGGGGCGAAGAAAAGTGCTATCCTAGGAAGAGTCTGTATTGCGTAGGTCAAGTTACATGGGTCAGAGGTCAAGTTACAGAGGTCGTGTTATCTCATTGTGATATAATCCATGCTGTTGATCTATGTACTTTGTCACACATCTGTCCACAGTTTCCCCGACTTCCCCTTTCCCTGTACAACAGCCTGACATAGTGTTTGTCATTGATGGCAGGCCAGTGAGATGTGAGATAGGGTTCAGAGAGAAGAGGGACCAGGCTGTTTATTTAACAGAAAGGCAGGAAGGCGGTGTCTGGTTACTTTGGGTGGAGACAGTTTGTGTATTGGGGAATTGTGTTATCTTATTGTTATATAACTCTGTAAAACATCACTTTGACTTACTTGTCCCCCTCCCTCCTCCGCACCCTTCCCCTCATCTCCATCCCCACTTTCCTCTTCATCTCTCTGCCTCAATGCTTATCCCCCTCCCCCTTATTCACTTGTTGAGAAATCATGTAAACCATCAACCTGTCCCTGACTTCCATTTATATATATATATATTTCGCCCACCTCTTACCCCCCTCCCCCACATCATTTTCCTTTCTGCATCGTGACACCATAAGTGTGAGAATTCTAATAAAAAAATCTCTCTACACGAAAGACGAAAGACGCCCTGATCTGTCAGTAATGTTTTGTTCCTGTGGTGCCACTGTGATGGCGACTACAGAATATTCCCATGCCACTTCACGCACATTTCATTGAATCTGATGTCATACACACACTTGATGGAAAACAACAACATAAATATATGTCCCATATATATCAACCTCATGTCAGGGTGTGCTTTGTAGGTCAAAACAATACAGTTATAAATCTGCGAGTCGACTATCTTCCAACTGAGAAGAAAGTCGGATGAAGATATCATACATCTATATATGTCACAAAAAAGGCTCCACTTCTTCAATAAGTTCCGGTTACTTATCGGCGAAACGTCTTTTATTACAGATTTCTGTTTATATGCACTACTCTCTCGCATGTACAGAACGGATTCTTATATCTCCCATTCATCCTGTTTCTTATCAATTTAAGGCTTGGCTGACACAGCAGACCAAAGCTTCAAACTTTTATTTTCAATCAAATCTAGACATACATATACCAGTTCACCACCTGTGGTGGATCTAAATAAAAAGCTTCTGAAAGTTTCGTATATTTAAAAAAAAAATTGGTTAATGCTTTGCACTAAATCACCATGTTTACAATTGAATCGTGAGACAGACAGAGAGAAGTATACATAATTGATATGTCTACTGTAAGTCTCTCTGTTAGCGTAAATGTTTATTTCCGCTATTGTGTTTAAATGATTGGTTTGTAACAATTCAAATTTGTAAATGGAGCTCACTTTATTGACTAATATATCACATACTGTTCGTTTAATTGTTAAAATTGGACAAAATGCCATATTGTTGAATTTGTAACCAATTTTCAAGATGAACTAACACACAATCTTGTTATCCCACTATCCAGCCCATATATGCTGTAATAAACTGTTCTAATAATACAGTTGTTTCAAAATTTGAAAACCAAGGTGTCTGGATTATCAAGACTCCATTTATGTGATTGACAAAAAACATAAATGCTTCCATCATGAAGATAATCCTGACATTATCTCAGTCTTCTCAATGTTCCACCCCCTACAAATCAAATACCCATTTGTCCCAATCAATAAAAAAATTCTGTATATATCAAAAAAGATATCATATATTTTTGATTTATGTACCTGAAGCTATCCATCATCAATAAAATGTAACATGTTTAAAGTAAAATACTTCTTTTACTTGTAAATTACCATAAATATTTAAAAAAAAAAAAAATGTGTTGCCTTATAATATTGGAATGAGTGGCTTTGGTGTTTAGCCCTGTATATTTGTTACTACAAACCTCACTCCTAGATCCAAGTACCCACTCGAGAGGATAAGAAGGGGAGATACGGTGAGAACATAACGATGGAGGCATTAATTATACCGTACATACTGCCAACAGTAATTAGGAAATCGTAAAACACATGCTAACTTTGGTCAGATGGTGGGTCTTCTAGGAGGTTCACCATGTTTGGTGGACAATTGTTCCTTTGAAGTTGTGAATATGCAAGAATTAAAATTCGGCCTGCTTTGAATTATGGTGAAACCCACATACCAGAGAAGTGAAAGACGACTACAGTGCATGTAGCCAGATAATTTGCTTTCGGTGTGAAATGGATGAAATTAGTTGTACTAAAGTTTTCAATAAATGATCAGGCCTATTGGGCCTCTTGATTATATGCATAGAATGACAGAAAGTTAGTCACATATCTAGGTGAAGAAGTCATTTCATGTGTAATCTTCCTATTTGAGAGTTTGTGGATGAGAGGGGGGCAGGATGGAAGGGAGGAAGTTCTGTGTACTTCGTACTTTAGCTGAGTTTGGGAATAGAGGTGGTGGGGATGGGGGTTGGGAGTAGGGTAGACAGGATGGACATGATTGAGGTCTGTGTACTTAAGTTAAGTCGGAGGATGTGAGAGGGAAAGAGGACAGTAAATGAGGGTGTTCTGTGTACATTGTACTTAAGTTGAGTCGGAGAATGGGAGAGGGAAAGAGGACAGTAATGGAGAGTGTTCTGTGTACTTTGTACTTAAGTTGAGTCGGAGGATGGGAGAGGGAAAGAGGGCAGTAAAGGAGGGTGTTCTGTGTTCTTTGTACTTAAGTTGAGTCGGAGGATGGGAGAGGGAAAGAGGGCAGTAAAGGAGGGTGTTCTGTGTACTTTGTACTTAAGTTGAGTCGGAGGATGGGAGAGGGAAAAAGGACAGTAAAGGAGGGTGTTGATGAACAGGAATTATAATTAGATATTGAAATCTTTGAAGTTTTGTAAATTGAGGTACAGTAGTGTTATGTAATACAAACCAGTAAGTAATTGAATTGGAATTTACTTGGTGATAACGACAAAACAAAACAACCAGTGATTTTCATGTATTAACTCATTCACCCCTAAAATCACATTTGAACTCTACCAAATCAAAGACTGGATAGGCCAGTTTAGATATGCAGGGGTGAATGAGCTATCAGAATATCACAACAATATTATATAGATCGAGTGCTGGTACGGAGTTTGCAGAGCTGTATTTGTTATGAAGGGTAGTTGAGGGTGAAAGCCAAAACAGACCCAGATGAGCAGACCCAGGCAGATTACTGTTACTATGGTCCATTACATTCCTCAGCGTGAAAAAAAGGTAGCACAGGTTTTTTGCGGTAACTGTGGTTGGTGTATGTAGGTTAGTAGCATTACACACAGGCAGTGGTGTGTATTTCCTCACCTGTTCTCAGCATCAGGAGCATGTTACAATATGCATCTCACCCCACGCAATGTGTCTAACGCAGGGTCCATCGTTTTAGTGTATTTTGAAGCTTAATTTCTTATTCAGATTTCATAAGGAAAAGTTAGAAAAAGATATTCAATATAAAGGTTCATTTAGCACAACCAGTGAAGAGTTTATTAGTGTTGTTTCAATGACTAGTATGATATGTACTACATCACCTTCATCCCGACCGACTAGCACATAAACATTTAACTGGTTTATAATCAATACTTACCAACTTGAAGAAAATGTTAAGAAATATCTGAAAAAAACCTTCTAAATTTCATGAATAAGAAAAAATAATTAAAAGTTAGTATTGTTTTTAAAAGTGAAAAAATCAAATGCTGTTGAATGTTGATGTTAAAACAACTCTTTGATGTTACTTGGGCATCATGGAATAGTATATGTTATGGATTGAAATATTTAATAATATAGATATGGAATAAAATTCTTGCTGATGTTAAGATTGTTCTTAGGTGCAGGTTGATGGAGGTTGGTGTATGATAGTATGTATGGATTGAAATGTTCCACGCTGTTGTGAAGACTATTTTGTGGTGCGACTTCTTGGTGATATCAGGTATTGTATGTTGATTGAACTACTCCAGGAGGAGCCTATCCTGTTACATGTGTTTTACCCCTGCTGTCTCTATCTTTGTACAGTGTAGGGAGGTCCTCCGGATCTGATGGGACCGCCAAGCTTC
The DNA here is from genome assembly GCA_032359455.1 of Chlamys rubida. Lineage (NCBI taxonomy): Eukaryota > Metazoa > Mollusca > Bivalvia > Pectinida > Pectinidae > Chlamys > Chlamys rubida. Next base: position 22,132 of record JAUMHH010033334.1, read on the forward strand.
TATCTCTCCTGTAACACCTCATTACAAAATGTCTATTACAAATTAATGAAGATGTAGTGTTTAGGCACCAATATTTACACCCAGGGAGTCTGTAATCTGAGCGCAGCGTTTAATCACCAAACAAACTGTTGCTGTCAGAGGGCAACAGCCTGGCTAGTAGGGCAAGGTTGGTAAGCTGGACTGGATTGACCTTTCTGTTGGCTAGACACCTTAGAGTTGCTGAATAGCTTGGCTACTTGAGCAAGGTTGCTTAGATGGACTGGAATAACCTTTGCTTTGGATAGACATCTTGGACTTGCTGAAGAGCCTGATTAGTAGAGCAATGCTGGCAAGATGGACTGGATTGACAGAGAATTGCTGAATAGCTTGGCTACTAAGTCCAGGTTGGTAAGCCGGACTGGAATGACCTACCTGTTGGCTAGACACATTTGACTTGCTGAATAGCCTGACTAGTAGGACAAGGCAGGACTTTCAGTTTACCCATGACATTTAGCAATTTCAGAAGTCAAATAAAATTTTCCCTGAAGTTTGGAGGGTCAAACCTATGTCAAATAGACATGTTCCTTCAAGCCCAGGAGTTAAATCTGATTTTGGACAGTCAGGAACACAAACACCTATGTTGATCAAGAGCCAGGTTGCAATGCCTTTTGTTGAAAGGCTGTCAAACTTGAAGCGTTAATTGCTGCTGAATGTCACATGTCTGCGAACCCAATGCTAGTTCTGAGTCAGGGTTGGCCTGTTATTCCACTGGTTTGACCTTTTGATTTTCTACACCCAACAAGGTCACTAATTTATTTTATTAAAATTACGTTTTCATTGACTCAGTCAACCAAATGAATTGGAACAAATGGATAACCTGTGATATCAAAGCAATGGACCGGGGACTTTTATGGTCAAATATCATTGATTGAGTGAGTCTGTCTTTGAAAGTTATACCGATGACTGTATATGTGACCCACGTGTTTGAGATAGGAAGTCACTGGGGGTATGGGTAGGCTCGGGACGTAGAGCTGCCGACACTTTCTATACCCAGCTGAAATATCGATGATATGATGGTTGATAGTGATGAGGGTGAGATAATGGGACATTAATTTCTGTTACTGTCTACTGGTTATTGGGTAAGGTCATCAGTGTAAGTCATACAGAGTTCAAAATGCGTGAAAACTAAATGTAAACGTATAGGGTACCAACAAACTAAACAATATCATTACCTTTGCCAATATTGTGTATTACTTGTTCAAGTCCTTTTCAAAAAATGTATTTCATAAAAATGATCAGGTGCATAGCTGCCTATACACTGGTATGCAGGTGAATCTACCAAACATACAAACAAAACAAAAATACTGCTTGTTGCATCCCCTTGTAGCCCTACCAAAGCCCTGCCCTGGATCCGGTCAGAATTGAATCCCCTCCCATCAAGGGCTAGCTACAACCCTGATCACATGTAGCAATTACAGAGTTACAGCTGTTTGGAAATTTGAAAATAGAAATAAAAAAGAAAACAAAATATTCAGGGGTCGAACTCGGGACCTTTACATTTGAAAGCCTACACTTTAATTGTACAATAACGTTTTCTTGGTTGCTTCCTCTTCTATATAAAAGGGAGAATGATCCAAGACAAAATAACTCTCTTCCTTAAAACAAATATGTTTTCAAATTACCTTGTCATATGCATTATAAGTTAACTCATTTCAGCAGAAGTATGATCTGGATTTGCGAACGATCAGTGATCAATAGGAAGTGCTGATCCTGATTTCGTTCCTGTCAGTAGCATACCACTTGTATTGCCTGTATTTCTGAAGTGGACTCTTGATCCAGACTAGTCTAATTTTGTGTACAGGTATTAAAAAGGGTTGCAGACAATGTGGTTCTTTTCTCTCCGAAATGGTTTTGAATGTAGAGAGCATGGCCTTGTTGCCATTTGAAAATTGATTGCAATGTCTAGAAAGTTTCCCCAAGGTTAAAGCTGGATCAAGTAGCAGGTAGATATTAGACTATTCTTCTGAGGTCATCACAAGGTTAAAAGTTAAAAATATCAAGGATTTACCGAAGGTCGACTGTCATCAGCAAATTTATGATTAAAGCTTACCAAGTGTTTTTCTGGTTCATTACAAAAGTTATTTTGCAAGCTTATAGATGTAACTGTGCATTTATACAGCTGGGTAGAATGAAGTGTGTACTTCTGGTGTTCCCCGAACAAGACTTTATATAGAATTCTGTAACAGTCCAAAAACTCTGTCAGAATAGAACTTGATATATTAAGCAATGATAGAAATGTTCTTCAGCATGAAAATTATTATAGTTTGACATTTAAAAGCAAAATTGTGTTGTTACGTGTCAAAAATTCTCTTCAGCTGTTGATTACAGTTTACGTTTTATTCAGTTGATTTGTATTTATTTCTGTATAATGATTTTACATGTTTAAATGTGTATAACGTTGGATGTAAAGATCTGACGGATGAAGTCCATGGCTAGTTGCATGTTTGAATCTCTTATTGCGTGTAACGAGTCCGTGTCTGATTCAGAGGCTGTTGTTTATAAACAGCACTTTCTTTGCCTTCTGAACAGGTAGGTTGATACACCTGTACAAACAGGTAAGGTCGTTACAGGTAAATTGTCAGCTGATAATTGATAGAAACCAGGTCTTTTCAACTTTCCATCTTAAAAGGATTTAAGTAAGTGAGTGTATCGTTATAAAGGGTTTGATTATAGCCTGACGCTGTGATGGACTAAGAGATGTGACGTGATTTAGGTAAGGTGGCCAATGTCCAAGTCTGCATCAGAGACAGTGTTGAGCCATCTGATCTTTTGTTGTACTGACTCAGCTGGAGAGAAATTACATTTAGTACAATCGATACCGCACTGGACTAGTAACCTGTAGCCCTGGGTTTGATTTGTATCTGCAGCATGTGAAAAAAATGACCTCAATTACACTAGCTCCCATATAAGAACATAGGTCATCTATGTGAATGGGGCCACGTTGGCAAAGTGGTTAAGGTATCTGACCGTGGACGATCACTAGCCCTTCAACACTGGGTCATGGGTTTGAGGCCATCGTAGGACATCTCTACACCATTGCCAAAAACTGTAACTATTTATTGGAAACAATTTTACCAGCATGAAACTTTTGCTTTAATAAATATTTTCTGAACAGAAAACTTACAGAACTTCAATGAAAAAAATATGGAGATGAAACAAACGAAAAAGAAAATCAACAACAGTGTTCTGAAGGTGAGGGTAAAAATGCAATGATGCCAGACCAGGATTCAAACCTTGAACCTCTTAAACATTATACTGTTGCTCTAACCAACCGAGCTTCCTGGTCAGTGGTAGTACTCTGTCCCAGCCGTGCTTCAGTTGCATTTAAAACAAAATTAAGGGGAGGTTACTATGTGTACGGAGAAAACCAGAGTGTGATTCTCAAGTGTTTTGCGTGCAGTGGGACAGGGACCCTTAAGAAGACAATCAGTAGTTGAGGTTTCAAGTGAACTCCCTGGCAGTCATACATTATAGGGTGACATCAAGGTCAGAAGATTACAATGGACATGTATATGTACATATCTTTAGATTCAAGTTGACACTAATTATAGAAAGTGAAGCGCCTGACTTGAGATTTGAAACAGGATACAGCTGATGTGCTTGTATCCCCCAACTCCCTGAAACGGGACGCGACCTTCAAAAGGAATCTCTTTTTTATATATCTATAGTCACAAGGAATCTTTCTTTTATATATCTATAGTCACGAGGATGTCTTCTGACTCAGTTTTAAATGACCTTTGACCTTTTAAAAATCCTTCTTATGACCATGTCTGTCATTCATCCTTGAAAAATCTATATATATTTTATGGTGATTCAGCATTTGAGCTTCCCGATCAGAGACTAATCCTGTTCCGGAGGGATCCCAATTTAAATTTTATTGTCAGGTCTGAGGGTACGAGAGTTGTCAGAGAGGTTATATAACATATGATCCAGGGCGTGTTGCTCCTGGTATATTGTTATATCAGTAACGGGTCAGATTATAAAACCCAACAACATTTTAACAATGTTTCATCTCAGATCTGGTTCAATCCAGTTTGTTGAATAAGAAAACATGCTGAGCTTGCACAATAGTTGTATTCTGTGTAAAATAGACAGCATTAGATGAATATTGGATTATTTAAACTTTGAAAGGAAAGAATTGTCGAAATAAGAATAATTTGAAACTGCTTGGGAAAAAAATCAAATACTGTTAAGATATAAAAGTCTGCTTCGTAGAATAACACTTTTTAAACAAGAGTAATTGCATCGTCTCTGTTTCCCGAAGTTTTCAGCTAATGAATCTTTTATCGAGGCCTTGTTGATTTCAGTTTCTCCCATCTTTCAATCTTTAATGAATTGTTTGGGTTTTGGTAATGTGCATTGCGGTGGTTGATTGAGGTTTCGCTGTATAAATTTGAATCCGTAGCTTTATCATTTTCTTTTCAAAACCTGATTAAAATTGAAACGATTTTAAACTTCTGTTTGGAAATTCTCACATGAAAATTATTATTTTAAAATTTGAATAGGATTATCATACAGAGAAAAATGGTGGGCAGGGAAAACATTTTTAAAGCAGATTTAAAAGAGAGGAGGATATTTATGCTAGAAGTAAATTTCATTTGGAAAGGAGCTAAAGTAATTAGGCTATGAGCCAGGTCAGAAGTAGCGAGATTCTGGATAGTGTCATAATCTAATTAACTCCAGTTAATCAAGGGGTAAAAAAGAAAACGCGAAATAATGAGCTGTTTGATTATTTATGGTGTGTTATTTTACAAAAACTAGACCTCACAATACTGAAATATTTACAGAAGCATTTAGACGCTGCAAATTTGAAAGATTGTTAGCTGATTAATCATTCACTGAAAAGCCTGTTGCAGAACACGATATTGAATTTGAAGTTATTAATAAAACTGTTTTATCAGTGTGTGTCAAAAAAAACTCCCTTTGAGAAAAACAATGTTCGGAAATATGAAGCCTGGAAGCTATTCAGACAAAAATATTATATTAATTTCAAGCCATAAAAACATGAGTAAAATTGCTTTGAATCATGATTATTGATTGAGATGTGAATTCGGTAACATTAACAGAATATTTATCACCGCTAGGTTATCCATTGGAGTTGTAGGTATAATCTACTTGTATGTGGCGGTATTTTTCTCGACAGCTTTGGCGCTATCATTGAATGATGATCAGACATTCAGAAGGCTTAAGTTTCTGCAATATAGGAATGGTGACATGCAACGACTATTAATTGTAACGCCGATCTTCTGGTTATACCAGATCTTGATAAATGATTATAATTCCCGTCTCTGACATAAGTGGCCACGAATAAATATGATTCATGAGGCTGTTTTTTTCGGTAGTAAATAAAGATGTAGGAGTGTGGTTTGGTAATCACACACTTAAACTGTTTTACTTAATTCTCTCTTATTCCTTTTTTTTATCCTGATCATTGCGTGTTCGTGGTTCTATCCCGCCTAATATGCATTTATACTAAACTACATATAAATGCATCATTGTTTTTTGGCAAAGGCCTTTTTCTTGGTCTATTCCTATTTCATTAGCTCCTTATTTTGTCCAGCTTCCAACATTTCTGGGTCACAGATCCAGCCCCCTCCATGTATAAGTATGATTTATGAAATAATCCTTTCTGTCTAGCTACTTAACCGGAGTGGTTTCCCCTGATCCTGGTTCATACATCATGGGGAAGTGAGGCAGTCTGGATGGCTTTCACTCAGGGCTTTTTTCTATGTCGCTATGTTATAGTACTCTGTTAGGTATAGGATGTTTTATGAAAGATTTATGGCTATGGAAATGAGGTCTTCCTCCCCCCTTCATTGATGCTGTATCAATTACGCATATAGTTTCTCAATGCTTTTCTTTGTGAAAACATATTCTGTTATCTTCATTTTGTGAAATTTGGATGATAGCTTGTCTTGTAAATGTTTATATATATATTTTCACCTGTTCATTCAAAGTTAACCTAGTTAGTTAAAATACATTTTATCGCTTAAGAAAAATGTAGGTCAGGCATAAAAATATCCATTGCCACTTGGGACTGTATTACACCTAAATAAGCTCCCCTCCATTATGAGTGGCCCACCCCTCCGTTATGAGTGGCCCACCCCTCCGTTATGAGTGGCCCACCCCTCCGCTATGAGTGGCCCACCCCTCCGTTATGTCCCTTCAGTATAATTTGCTAATTTTAATTGATAAAGAAGTATCTATTATAGCTATATTTTAGACTGTAAGGAGTTGCAGTCATTCTAATTTTCCCAAATTGCTAGGCATCCAAGGTATTTACTTGAACAAATACGGTACTTCATGATCAATAACCATTACATTAAAAAAGTACCATAGTTTTGGGGTTAACTTTGACATCAAGTCGCATCAGTCGACCCAGCTGAATCAACAAGTACTAGTATTAAGGATGATATTGTACAGTATCTTTTTTTTTTTTGGGATGAGGGGTTATATATCTCTTCATTAGAAATTATAGAAAGGTCTGGCTCCTGAGATCCTGAGAGGGCGGAACATCAGTGTCCAATTTACATAAGGCCAAACAAAGAAAAGCTATGTTTCAGGACACTCTTAAAAAAATAATATAAAATATTTAATATTATTGAATGATTTTACACAGAGTGTGTATAATGTAAACTTTAACCTTACTTGATAAAAATTGCAATAAAATTACCCGTACAATCTGTATAATAAACAACACAGGAAGATCCAGCATCTGCTCAATAGTAAAGGATCAATGAAGTTCGGAGTTTCCAATTGATGGATTCCAAATGGAAATTCACTATTCTGGCCATAAGTGTAGTAAATCAGTTGAGATTGATTTAATTGATTTAATTTAAAATATAAAAAAATCTTAGAAACAAGAATGGAATATATAGCAAGGGAAAATTGAAGTGTACATTTTGTTTTGACCTAAGAGAGCAGGACTCATTTAACAGCCAATTATTGAAGTGTCATGACTTGGGCCTCCGTTATTCCTCAGGTATCTAGTGTGTATGTGGTCCAGTTGTGATTGTGCAATAAGGTGTGAAACTGCATCATAACTCGATCAGTCTGACCACTGGTTCGCTGAACATCCGATAAAGACTCGTCTGGACTCGGATATCGTTGTCCCATATATTTCCCTTGAACTGTTCCGGAATGGAAATGGGGTCAGTGATGGGAGAGTCAGGGGGAGGCTGTACATGTCTCTAATGAAATAAAAAATGATAAAAGAAATGATAATTGGAAAGCGTCTGTGTTCGTGTGTCGACTATTGTTTTAAGTTCTGAGTCAGTACCTTAAACATGAATGTTTCAAATGCTGATGTCATATGTGTCACTCTTGTATTGTTTTTTTTCCTCAAGAGGAGAATAAAAATACATTAAATTGCTGGTGGGGCATCTTAAGTCATACACGAAAAATCACTAGTACATGAATAACAGAATTAGGCCTGGTAAGTCCATGGTTTGTACATGAATAACAGAATTAGGCCTGGTAAGTCTAAGGTTTGTACATGAATAACAGAATTAGGCCTGGTAAGTCTATGGTTTGTACATGAATAACATAATTAGGCCTGGTAAGTCTAAGGTTTGTACATAAATAACAGAATTAGGCCTGGTAAGTCTAAGGTTTGTACATAAATAACAGAATTAGGCCTGGTAAGTCCATGGTTTGTACATGAATAACAGAATTAGGCCTGGTAAGTCTATGGTTTGTACATGAATAACAGAATTAGGCCTGGTACGTCCAAGGTTAATAGTTCTCCCAGGAGATGAATATAGGTATTTTTCGTGAGCTAATAATTCTTAATGGCGAAAGCAATTTTATTCTGGTCATCGTAACCTGGTATAAGAAACTGTACATATTCGTAGTTACGATTTATTGATGGTTATTGAAATACAAAGTGTGAAAGGTCATTCGAGGTCATCGTGGTACGGTGGCTGAGCAGGTGATGTACAGATGACTGACATTGTTTAACAGGGACGAGGCAAACTTAGCCGCAGTTAATGAACCTAGAACCAGTATCTATACACACTGGGAAGCATGTGATACAAGGGTTTCTCCTGAATGCACAGTAGAGTGATCAATATCTCGCTAGCTAATATTGGTCGTAATCAACAAAATGTTGGCGAAATAAATGGCTAACTGATCGTTAAACATGGGGAAATACCGCTGTCCCTGCTTCAAGGTTAGACAATAACGGCCTAAATTCAAAATCTTAATTCCATTTTGAAATCCATTTTTGAATTAGGATATTTTTTTAAACAGCAAAGCAGACCATGTGTTTGTGACAACAGAATGCTCGGAGAATGTGGAAAGAAAAGGGATCGGTCCTTGCGACGGTTTTCTGTCTGGAGTTTCCAGTGGGAATGTAACACTTGAACTTAAATTAGCTGGCCTTTCTCCATATCCGACAGAAAAAATAAGATGATTTGGCAGTTGTATTTGACAGCTGTCTGAACGCATCTACAAGTAGGAACACAGGATTACGTCGACTGGTGAAAAAAACATGTACATCAGCTTTCTTACGGCCTGTTGTGACAGTCTAAGATTAAACTTGGTGAAAAGGTTACAAAATTCAAAAGCGAAATTGACATACTGCTACATGGATAAAGACATTTAGACGGTTTCTATTATCAATTTATTTTAGAAATCTGGTTATATTTGGATCAACGTCTCGCATAGAAACGGCTACAAAATCGTATGAACTGATAGTTATATTAAAGGTCATGAGAAACAAGTTGGTGTTTGTATTGAATTCGACCATTTCAAAAGATTATGGGTTGCCTGCAAAGGAAACAAAAATGTTCTCACTGATCATGCTTTTTTGTGGGTGTTTTGGCGTCCAGACCAAAAATTTGAAGAAGTTATCAGATTTTCATGAAAAAAAATAGTATACTTACTATCATTTAAAAGTCCCTTTCTCAAGTTGAGGTTTGGCGAAATTCAGGAATATTTAATTATGCTACTGAGATGTGCTTGGCCGATGGTTTTACTGGTGATACCTTTTCAAGGAATTGTTAGATATTGATGAAACATGCCTGGTATACTTTCTACTCAATCCCATCACTCAAGATTGGTGCTCATTCTTATAATAAATGTTTAAATGAAACTTGCCTTTTCTACGCTTGAATCACTCGCTCAAGTTTCATGCTGGCTCAAACTCATTGGCATTAAATGGGCTGCTCCACTCTGCTCTGTTGATGATTAAAATCTTTTGAATGAATTATTGTGTATAGTTGAAACTTACCCACTGTTTACTTACTACCCAAGTTTTTGCTCAATTCAATGCTGAGCCAAATTAATCCTTTCACCCCTATGTAACTTTAGTAGACTCTACCATGCATTGATCTGGAGGAGTCCATTATGGTCTACAGTGGTGAAAGGGTTAATTAAGGAATATTCAATCAGCCTGCTGCAATCCAATCACTATAATTAATCATCAAATATATTCTATTTCATTTCTCCATCATGGGCAACTTTTGATTATCATTCCACCTAATCTGGCAATTGTGGTACTGTACTTTACGAATTGGTTGAGATATTTTGCAGAAATCATGGATTGAATATTTGAGTTTACATGTTGTTCAGCTTAAAGCTTCAGCACTTTGAGAGAAATGTAGGCCTGATGAAAGGTTCTGTATGTTACATGAGGCTGGAAAGCTGATGCAGCTGCACAAATTATACACTAATTGTAAAGTAAACCTGCATCGTAATGTTTGTAATGTCCGATGTGTAAAGGGGTATACTGTCATACCTTACATTCTTAGCACGATTCCTTCTAACGCTACAAATTCCTCTAGATCTGTGCCATTCACATTCATTGCCAACGCCCCCGATGAAGCAGGGTCTTTTGTCTCTATAAAGCTTGTGTTCCTGATCAGACATGAAAAGGTAATTGGTCACCTATATCTGTCCTCGTAGATTTTCTCCAGGTTTCTCAAGTTTCCTCCCACATTCAGACCCACTGCCTGCTACCATTCTAACAAACAGATGATCAGATGATTATATTTCTGTTTTTCAAAATTGTTGTAAAATAAATAAGTTTAATTTTAATTGCCCACACCTTCTATATAAAGCTATATCGAGCTTTCTCATCGTTTGTGTTAATTAACACTTCTACTGTCCACTCGGGAGCACGTTAATAAAACCAGAACCTTCTCTCTGAGAAAATCATGATCCTCACTAATTTTTGCTTGGCTTGATAATTTATTGTCCCTCAATATCACCTGGCGACATGCTGCCTGCTATGCATGTGCACTTCATAACTAGCATTGTCACTGCGTGGGATAGCAGGGGCTTGTGTCTCTGTATCCAGTCGGGGAGTACAGTATGTGTCTCCATAGGCCCCAATATCACACACACTTTGAGACAGCCTCAGGTTAAGCTTTCCCATTGTCTTAACTTAGAGACTTTACCTGTATCTTAATCTTCCATAGACTTAAATAAACTTTAGCTTAAATGTTATTTCCCATAAACCTTACAAAGAGAATAGCTTAAATGTTATCTCCCATCAACCTTACAAAGAAAATTAAGATCAAATACAATCTCTAATAAACTTAACTTAACGACTTGAACACTACCTTAATTTTCCGTAGACTTAACATAGGTACTTTAGCTAAATTTACCTTCCGATAGACTTAATATTGAGACTTGAGCTGAACTTAAATTTCCATAGACTTATACCAAATAGACAGACTCAAACTTAGTTTACCATAGCCTTAACATAGAAACTTCATCTCAAATGTCATTTCCCATAGACTTTACATACAGACTTCACTTATATCCCATAGACTTTAACTAAATGAAGTCTGTGAAAAGTCTATGGGAAATGACATTTGAGCTGAAGTCTTTACAGTAATATCCCATAGACTTACACGTCCCTAAATGTCCTTAGCTGTTAGAATGTTAAACCCTATAAAACTAACCCATAGTCTTAACATAGAGACTTCAGCTCAAATATAATTTCACCTAGGCATTTGGTACAGACTTAAGCTCCGACTCAGTGTTTGTTATGTTATGGCCAGATTGATACTGAAGTCATCGGGACATTTATTTGATAGAGTTGTCCGTTTGTATCCTTCCTTGTTGATTATAGGCTCGGTGGGTGGTGATGCGCAAATAAAATCTTCGTGATTTTATCGGTTGGTGACATCCACGATTAACAGTGGATCATTATTTGATTCATCAATTCGTGGCCACCCTTTGCCGCTGGGGAAAGCTGGCATGCTCATTACTGGATAGTTTCTTGCCCCAGTTCCGGAGATACATTGATTGATTGTATGTAAAAAAATCAATGGGTGAGGTCAGGGGATACGAAGGTAAAAGCAGAATCGTATTAGTGCTTTGTAACGATAGTTCTGGTGGAAACATATATCTGGCTGGAAAACTGAGTTAGGAACCATCTAAGTTAACAACTTGTAGTGGATAGTATTAGAAGCTATCCACTTTAAGCTTGATCATTATCTGCCAAAGACTTAACTAGACTTTACCTCAAACTTAATCTTCTATAGTCATAGAGACTGAAGATCAATTACAATCTCCCATAGACTTAACTTAATGACTTGAGCACAACCTTAATTTTCCATAGACTTGACATAGATACTTAAGCTTAATATTACCTTCCCATAGACTTAACATAGATAATTAAGCTTAATCTTACCTTCCCATAGACTTACCATAGATACTTAACTTAATCGTACCTTTCTATAGACTTAACATAGATACTTAAGCTTAATCTTACCTTCCCATAGACTTACCATAGATACTTAACTTAATCGTACCTTTCTATAGACTTACCATAGATACTTAACTTAATCTTACCTTCCCATAGACTTAACATAGATATTTAAGGTTAGTATTACCTTCCCATAGACTTGCATACGACGTCAGTGATTAAATTGAGGGTGTAGTCAGCTGAATTTGTGAGAATATCTGATATATAAATCTTAAGCCTTTGACAACAATTTCATGTTTTCATTGGACATGGGACTGCCATGTTACATCCTCATCTGTCAGATCAGTAAAACAAGGAAGTAACCGAGGCTGCTATCGTGTCGTAAGTCTGACTGGGTATTAAACTCGCTTCATTTTGTTTTTATATATTAATTGCTGTTTGCTTCAATTAACCATACAGTTGTTATTGTAGTAGTTAGTAGTAGGTATTAGAGGTATAATAGTTTGGAGGGGGGGGGGGGGGGGGGGTTGATGTAGGGTATATACACCTAGGAAAAGGTAACACAGGGGTTTGATGTGGGGTATTTACTTACTCCTGGGAGGAGAGGTTTAGGGGCATAGGGTTTGATATGTGGGATACTCCCGAGGGTCATGCTAAGGTAGCAGTATAGAAGGCTAAAGACTGTGCAGTATTTATCCATATAGGTATGTATGTATTTAACACAGGGGTTTGTTGTGTGGCATATATATTCCTGAGGACCAGGCTAAAGTAGCAAGAATCTAGTCTATAGTATTTATCCATATACGTATGATGGGTTGCACACAGAGGCGGTCACCACATGTAGGACAGCAGTGTAACAGTTCCCTGGTATAACAGACACCTATAGGGGGCTGTAGGACAGCAGTGTAACAGTTCCCTGGTATAACAGACACCTATAAGGGGCTCACCTGATGCTTAGTAGCACATCATTACACCCAGGATCACAACCTTTCTTTGACCTTGAACAGCTGCAGCTGTTTTTTGGCACCATCTGGCTGAAACATGTAGGGCTTTGTCTTGACACTGTTATCAAACTGAACACCAGTCTTTACGTTATTAGATTATCTATACATCATAAGGCTAACTTTTCCTGGGTTGCACACCTTATAAAGATAGATCAGGGAATCAAAATTATCGTAAAGAGTGACTTTCTACTGTATTGTGATCTGTAATAATGACATATTCCCAGTAGATTATAAAAAGTGATATTAGGAGGAGTAGGGTGATGTATGTTTATGTGTAGTTTGGCTGGTTGATGGTGTTGATGTGTTTGTTTCAGCTGCTGAACTGTACAGCAGATGATACTCATCTCTGTTATAAAATATTAACATCAGACTACCCTGTACATTCCTGTCAAACTCTGGTATTATTTACCGTAAATAACAACATGAAGTAATCAGACTGTAAATTTGAAGCTATATCATGAACTTTTCTTCATGAAGGTGTATGTCAGATATATAGAAAATTTGTAAAACACAACCTAAAGATTGATCGTACAAGTTGAAAATACCATTTAACTGATAATTTACCAGGATCAAGGTTTCAACTCAGAATGAAGATTTTTTTTATAATATATTGATTTTGAAATGCTGCGATAAGGAAATAAGAAAACTTCAAATTTACTCCCTGACCCATTAATCTCCGCAATATGATTGTGTATGGACCTGATATTTAAATCACATCTATCACATTATTGAAGTGAAGATGAAGGGAGATTACTCTAGTTGACAATTAATAATACACCAGAATAGGCCTAGTCGATGCATACAATTCAGTAGGATTCAGTATAATTTAAAGCAAATAAACGTATCATTGTTTAACAAAAATTGAATTAGTTATAAAACATACACACCAAATATGTTATTAATTTATTTTTAAGTTGGTTCACTTGCCTTACATACCGTATTGCTACCAATTAAAACCCATTCAATATTAATGATATGTAGTTGTTGATATCGTGGAAATATTAACCCATGTCATTTCACAGAACGAATTCCAATAATCATGTTGTGTTAAGGGTATATGCTACCTTACCAAATTTACCTGTTATTTGTATTGAGTTATCTCCCTTGAAACACCGCTTTAGTTTGCGTTATCTAAATGTAAACCATTCAAATGTGTCTTTAATCAATTTGGCCAAATCATAATTATACTATTATAACTAGGATTAAAATAATTAAATGTACACCAGGACTGTTATTTAGGGTCATTATGGTAGACATTTACAGTATACCGGTAAAGTACTAATTATGTTAAAGTGATATATAGCCTTATTCTCTGTTACTACCGGAGCAGCATTATGTCAATAACACACTCTCCTAAATCAATGAATAATGGAATATTCTAGATATGATTCATCAGCCGTTAGGATTTATCCCTTTTGTGGCTGAATTGGAGAAGAAGAAATTGAAGTGTGGTTAACAAAATCTGAAATGGTATTTATTTTAATTCACCTGGGTAATTAAAACACAACTTTTTTTAATGGGGATCAATTTCTTTTATTTTTTAACGTTGCAGCATTAACAGTTATTGGTAATGCTATGATTTTGATGATCAGATACATACTGGAATTCGATAAAGACGAAGGTGGTGTCGATCATATAACATTTCCTACGCCCTTTGTACTATTCAACCAGTTGCTAAATTTGTGCATGCTATAAGTCAATTAGGGACAACTACAGCCCTACATAAAGTTAAATTAGGCTGTTTATATTGCAATTTGCATTTTCGTCCAATGGCATCACAGTGAAAAGCGAAGCATCAAGACCCAGACTGGTTTGTGCACAGACTACTTCCAACTCTGGTTTAAGTATGCATGAATTACATAATCATGACAATTTCTAAAATGTCAGAGGAGCAACAGATTGGTTGCCGGCAAATATATTATGACTGAATCAACTTCATATGATAGGAGACATGCATTTTCTGGAGATGCCTGATATATTGAAAACATAGTTAATTAGATTTAGAAATAATTTTATTCCAACTATTAATTTAAATGAATCAAATAATAGATGTAATATGTTCTTGTGTGATATATGAGTTCAAAATTTGAATAAAATATAGTATTGTTTGTTAATTAAATAAGAAATCTAAACCTTATATTTTTAAGAATTTTTCACAGAATATGATGTTTAATGTTTTGCTGTATGTGTGCTGAGGAACTTTTGATATACTCCGGGGTTTGTATGTAATTGCCACGGCTAGTTCCCACTAATTGTTTGTCAGATACAACAATTTCACGGTAATAACAGTGTAATTGAACAATCCTAAAAATATACTCACATCATCGTAGATTGCCTGATATCGGAGGGATTTTATCGACTGTGCCGTCCCTAGTCTTCCCTACAACAATACCAATTATTAAGATATTTATTAAACGTATGTAATTGGTTCCTAGTTATCAATTTACGATGTTACCATAAACCTAGTGGTGTCAAATATTCCATAATCGACCCAAAGTATGTAAATGTTATATGCAACGAGTCTCTATCAGATAATTGTTTGGCACCATTAGGGCCTGTTACTGACAACCTCTCATACAAATTCATGGAAATTAAGTCGGGGATGATTCTGCCTTAGCTTATGCATATGGTAGAACGTAATCCAGTCATTACAAGCTATTAGATGAATCATAAACTGGAACTCACAGGTTAATAGAGTTGTGTCCCCTTGACTATGAACTTTGGAGTTGTTTAACATTAGTAGCAGAATGAATAAGAGTTATGTCCCTTTAGTCATAAACCCTATACATGGAGCAATTTAGCAATCATCAAGAAAGATAACTCTAGGTGTCTTATAAATTATATAGACCAGCTACTATTTTGCCAAACACATGCAGTTTCGTTATTGCAAACTTATAAGAAATTGTTCAGTGTCAAGTCTTTGGTCATGATTGCTTATAAATAAACATGTAAAATTCCTACTTTTAATGATTTTTTTTGTGGTCCCAGTATTTTTTACCTCTTCCCAGTAGTATATTGTAGCAAGCAAGTAACTGTGTATGTAGCATAATGAAATAAAACTTATGTTTTATAATTTGAAAGTAACCAGGCTCAAATGTATTACTGATAGACTGAACATGAGATATATAAACTTCATGGTGTAAAAAAGCAGCAAAATGGACTATTTTTACTAAGTAATTTTCATATTTTGGAAAATGAAATATACAAACTTCCTTGGGATTCTTTGCTTCAATAGGATGAAACTTACTACTTTGAACGTGGTCATGGTCTGGTGTTTGTAGGATAGACAGGGTGAGTGTACAGTTTCAGGCTGATGTGTGTACCTGCTCCGAACTGTAGCAGAGCCGGTCTGCCCAGCAGGTGACCGTGACTAATGACTTCAGTAAAAACTCCCGATAGTGTACATGCTACCTTGTTATGACAGCTATAGGGCCAGCTTCTAGGCTGTCGTTACCAGTACTGAACTCTATATTATCAGAACTCCAAAACACATTTATCAGCATCCATTGTTTTTTAATAATCTGAGTTTATTAGACTTTGGGGAAAATTGATCAGTTGGGAAATTTTTTGAACATTTGAAGAACCATCCAAAACTTTCGAAAATATCCTTTATAAACATGTCTTTTCCAAGGTGGTCGATAGATTATGGTGAAGAAATAATATGCTTGGACCAGAAAAAGGAGATGGGATGGTTATATGGGATAGGGCACTCATTAAATCAAATACAGCATTGTCTTTCTTATCAAGTATGGTTTGCTACTGAAAGTAAACTTGGTAATGTAGGAAGATATTTGGAAACACTTGTTGTATAATGACGCGAACTTTCAATACAGTGACAGGAAAATTCTTTGTTTGTGCATTGGCTTAGGTCAGTAGCAGCTATAAAGTATATATATGCGATGAACTGGTAAAAGTAAATCTGACTTTCTTCATTAATTTTTTTATGCTTCGCCCATCTGTGGAAACATCTTGAGGGGGTACTACACCAATATATTTAAATGTAGGTCACTGTGACCTATATTTTCCGCTTCACTGACTTTGGATAGACTTTTCGTTTAGCTCCATTTGCCTTGGTGAGACTTTGCATTCAGTTCCATTTCCACTAAAATTGGTGATGGTGAATGTATTTTTTACAAACTTTTTCCAGCCATTAAAAATGTAAGTACAATTTGATATTTAGCAGTAATTTGACATTATGCAGGATTCAGTGTTTCAGCATGTATACTGTTTCGCATGTGCATCTAGACAATATCCTGTATGTTATCAAAACTTTTTTCATCACACTGTTAGGCCCCTCCTGTGCAGCGCACTTCAAATACATTAATTCTGTGATCAGCTGATCACCGACAACTGTCTTGCCTATCCCGGAGATTTCTCCCCTTCTCCCCTCCCCTCCCCCTCCCCTCCCCCTATAACCTTCTCTGATGATTTGGTTTTCCACACTGTCTGTATTGTTGCTAAGGGTTCTCACACTTCTGGAGTACCGGTCTCTCTGTTTCCTTCTATCTGTTTAACTTCCTGCTTCATGGGAACAATTTTCTGAGGGTTTTACCTCTGCCCTTATCCCACCCTGCTCACATTCATTACTGGATAATGTGAAGGAGGTGCAGGATTAAAAGTAGACAATGTTAACTCATTCACCCCTGTAGACACATTTGAACTCTTCTAATTCAAAGGTTGGAATAGTTCATTCTGAAATTCCAGGGGTGAATGAGTTAATTGGTTCTTTGCAGGTTGAATTGATGGAAAAGAAACAAATTTATTCCCAATTATAATAGATCTGTTTCTTTTTAAAAGTCTTGGATTAAAACAAACTTGTATTTAATAAATGAGATTGGTTTTCAGTTAAGAAGATTTTAATCCTAATTGGTGCCTGAAGGTACTGTAGTACTGTAGTAGGACGGTAGGCTATCACCAGGGCTTAGCAGCAGTTGAAAAAAGACTGAGATGATGTTTCAGTTCTAGGTATAATTCTACATCTAGCATGGCAATATTAGCTGTTTTACGATGGAATAAAGAAACTGTTTCATTTGAATATTTAAATATTCTTATAAGACTGATCAAATCATTGAGCTTAGTCTCCGCAAGGAAAGGCGTCCTTGGCACACACCCTTTTCCATTCTCTGTGATGTTCTTGAAATTTATTGATCAAGACTCCAAACTAAGACCCAAAGCCTTATCCCTTCAGCTCCCTGGGCTAAACTGGAATGATTTAGTCTCAACTAAAACATTAAAGTTTCTCATTCCCAAAAGATCCCAGGAAAAAACCAGAATCGCCTACCCCAAACATCAGTAAGACTCCTTTGGGTCTTAGACGTGTGTCAAAGGCCGGTCTGATCCTAACCGCCTCCGTCTCCAGTGATACACGTGTGTGGCTGGTAACAGGCCCAGGTAGTATTTGTTTGGGTGCACTACCGACAGTTCACCTGTTCTCCGTACCTCGGAGGAAGTTAATTACAACGATGCCCCGCAGTAATGCTAATTAACTTGATTCTTAAGATAACGACTCTGTTTCCAATATATACGGAGACTGCGAAACATGTGCATGCTCCCTGGGAAAGTCATTACCCGACATGAAAAAACGAAATAAAGAAAATATTCTTCTCAAGATGATATAACATGCTCGGATATGAAACGTGGCGATAGCGGATGCGATAGTGGGCCCCAGTCACTGTGTGATGTTTGAACCTATCCGAGACGTTACCTTAGATCGTGACGTTTAAGACCATGTTACTTATCAGACACTCGACCAGGCAGATACCCTCGGAGATAAGCTACGAAAGGGTGGATAAATAGTCTCTTACTGAAGTAATAGTCTATAATATTACTCCTGAAATAGCGATAATCCATAAAAAAAATCAAAATAATAATTTCTAATTCTGTGATATCTAAAAAAAAAACTGCTTATAACCCCTGTAGTAGTGAAATACCCTTCAATACTCTCTCTCAGTGCTGAGGGTCCTTTTACTTGTCTGCTGTACATACTGGCCTTGAATAGTTATTTTATGTTAAATTTACAATTTTCTAGATAGTCATACAAAGATATGTATTACTTGCAGGCCTTTTTAGACAGTCCACCAGTAATGTTGCATTATAATACTTACATAACTATCATGACCAGATGTGCATCAGATCTGTTGTTGCTATCTGGATTAGAGTTTTCAAAATTAACACAAAAAAACATTTGTCACTAATTATTATTTATTGGCTTCATACCCTATTAGACATACTGGAACAGTCCATAGCAGTTTAACCAGAACAGTCTAATCTTAAGAAAGGGGAGGTAATGAACCAGATTGTAAAGTCTAGTCAACTTCATTCTATTTCAATATTATGATCTCAGAAAAAAATATAAACAGGAATCAAGTTTGTGAATTTTTGCCAAAATACATGTATTATAAAATACAATGAGATGGCATTCAGAATATACTTAGGATTCTTTAGCAGACGAAGGTTATATGATCGCAAATTTAGTTTTAACTATACAAGATTTTTTTTTAAACTTTGTGAAATTCAATATTAAGCTAACTATACAGAGTGATATACGAGTCTGGAATGATTCCAGGGTCTACAGCTGGTATCAGGCTATTTCTGGTGTAGGACTACAGTTAACTACAAGTCCTACAACATTAAATCAAATCTATTCATCTCACAAGTTTAACTTTTGAAAATAAAATTATTTTAGAATCCCATTATGACAACAGGATGGATGATATCGATTTAATATGGCTGTGTTCATACTTTATTTTCGGAATCGCGGAAATAATTTTTATAACGAATAAACAAGATTTCATCGCATGTAGTTTTGGTTCAAGTGAGAATTATGCAGAATTAGATATTTAAAGTTATCTGTCAGTATTGCATCTTCAGAACTTATACAATATAACAATTGTGTAACTAAACGGTACATTACATTGACAAGCATTTTGTAACATTAATTTTGTTTTCCTGTGTTTAATCAGAAGTTGAATCGCAATGCTTGCAATTAAGCTCTTTCTGCTTGAATGCAACAATAAAGTCTGTAAAAATCTTATCGCTGAAAGAATTTTTACTATTTTGACGTATACTTAATTACGAAAATAAGGGAATGTCACTCTTTTGTAATATTCCCTTAACATATGATTTTGGGTTGACGTTCCTTTCTTTGAATAATGAATTAATTTCTGGAAAGGCGTATTCTTCATTTGAAAACAGAAGTTTAATTCTTTGCAATTTCCGGTAAAGTGCAGTGTGGTAATACATTTTTCGCCTACAGGATTATGCATCTGGAAATGTTGAGCTAGGTGCCAGGTTATCCATCAAAAACACAACAGTTTCTGATTAGACTTTGGAGGATATTGGTAAGAGGATTTGAGCTCGAGTTATCCCTTCCAGCCATGATCATAGAGAAAGTTCAAATGAGTAAGACTGTACTGTTTCTTGGCAAATGTTTCTTACAATAAACATTGATACCATCAGAAACAAGGATCCACCAGCTCACCATTAAGTGTGTGTATCAAGGAAATATACTTTGTTTAATTTCTTGTGAGTGCCTAAAATCCAACTTTTGTATTGCCTGTGATTTAAATTGATATATAAGCAAGATTTTTAATCTGTAGCATTAATACTGAGAAGTTTTAAAGTCTGTATCTAGGGTTTTTGGCCTTCCCAAAATCATAATACCTTTCCGGATATATTCTTAAAATTTGAATATTTGTGATTGTTGATCATGAATTAAATCTGTATATTCTGTATTCTTAACTTATTATAATTTTTTTTTTTTTGCAAAATTTAAATAGGTTTGTGTTTATACTTAACAAACATCTGTTACGATCCTTAGCGTTGGTATTGTTTTTGATTGGTTGGAGCCTGGAGTGCGTGACCCCTGATTTCAATATTGCATTTTGTAATTGTTTGATGTGGAAAAATATGCATGTCTTGATATTCAGATAGGAAAGGAAATCAATAGCGTCGTCTGTTGGGACTGCCACAGCAACCATTTAATGTACCTATTTACAATACAGGATGTCTGGAAATGTGGGCAGAATTTTAAAATACTCTAAAAAAAGCCGGGCCAGGGAGTTATTTAGAAATGTTTGACATTAACCAGGCATGCCTATATTTATGGACAGATAGTCAGTTTGGAATCTTTTGGGATTTTGAGAAATGAATCTGTCTTTTGTTAAAAAAAGTTTTTTTGACGTTTTTGTGGTTTTTATGTAATTCGTGTTTTAGTTCAAAGACAATGAAAATTTGTATGTATTATTATTGATTGAATGTTTTAAAAGGGTTCAATCTGCATCGGCAGTTCCACTGATACAGTATAGTGTATAGGTCATTATGAGGCAGGTTGTAATTATTTTTTGTCAGAACCCCATTTTGTCTCTTTTTATGTTACCCCAAATTCCAACTACCACTCCCCTCCCCACCCCCACCCCCACTTATATCCTCATCCTCACTCCTTACTCTCTACCTCTGCTTCCATCTCTTTACTTCCCCCTCCCCCTCCCCCATAACCACCTTCTCCAACCCCAACCCCAACCCCACCATCACTGCCATCATCAACCATAACTCACCCATCTTTCCACAAACTCAAAACTTAGCAGAACCACATTTTTATCAACATCATATTAACTGATATCCCACCTAGCACATGATTATTTGTTTTAGATGTATTGAAACGGTGATAATAATGCTCCAGATTGCCAAGGTTGGCATTGATTACGACTACAGTAAATGACTATAACAAATCCCTCATAAAATGGTGGTTTCCTAACGAAGTTAAGTTTGGCACACCTGAGCTAGATTACACGGTGAAGCTGCCATAACGTTCAAGACATCGCCTGTCAAACGAAATGCTGATGGTGTGCTGTAAATTCTCAAATCCCAATACGATAAATCATGGCTTTGGTGTTCAACTGGAAAATAAAGATGACATTTCTGGTCATAAAACCGAAAATCTGTCTTATAGCACGATAGCGCCCATAACGAAGGTTTTGGAAGCAAGATTTTTGGATATATTTATGTATCATAAACGTAAGGGATCTGTTCAGGGGAAAAAATACTGATGCTTTTGTTATTACGACAAGTCTAAAGTTCTCTGTTTGAGCAATGGAGCCTTAATGTACCTGTAATTGTAACAGATGTGTTCGCGTAATAAAAAACCTCCAGCGTAATTAATTGCTGTCAGCTTTTGCTGTGTGTTTTTGGTTAGGAGTACAAACAATGTTCAGTAGCTGTTGTGTAGCTGCTGTGGAACTCCGGGAGACAGGTGGACGTGAATCTGCTGGTAAACACTCCATAGACAAAATCAGACATGCATCTTCCCAAAAGTTTTGACTCCATTGAATAGAATAACAACACAATGCATTTGTATGCTGGAAAATTTTGGCTGCAGCAAATTTTCCCAGTTTTAAAAGTACAGCGATTTTCCTTCTATCTTCTTGTTTCACTTTCTCTGGTACAACAATTTCTGTTTTTTTTATAGGTTATTACTTGACACTGAACAATATATTTTCTCGTAAAAGAAAATGGACAGGTAATTTCTGGAATGCATGTTATTTTTGTGATGGCTTACTCTCAAGAATTGTCGGACAGTTTATGTCGCCTATTATTTGTCAGAAAAAAAATATTATAACCAGGATATTATGATCGATGGTAAGCTTTCACCCTTCCACTTTACAAAAGTCTGATGTTCATAGTTCAGTCAAACAAATGTACACTTGGTGTAAGTAAAAACATTTGAACCTGTTGCTAGTTTTCCCCTTGTAAATAGAAATAGTTGAATCATTGATGGCTTTTGTTGAGGAGTAAAGAAAACTTATTTATTCAGTGGATACATAGTTGTTCTCATTTTGAAAACCATCTTCTCCTTTTGTCCGCTGGCATCAAAGTTCTGAGAGGTAGGGTTGACACCCAATTGTCAGTAGTGGATCATTCCAGTCATTGATCTGGTCCAATCCATTTGAGACATTGGGTGTGAAAGCGATGCAATTTGTGGTAACTTGTCCTAACATATGGTACAAACACCCATTTCCTTTAGTAGCATGTCCTGGAGGATTAAGTTCCAAAACATCCCTGAACAGGAAATGTGTTCTCAACGTGTTGTCATGGTGTTTGCTTTAAGTGCGAGATCTGACACAAGGATCTTTCACTTGACATATTTCGAGGCGTCAACTCACTCTAGGCCAGGAAATACCATATCCCCAATGAAAACAAATCTGTTGATAATTTCTTTTTTTCATGTCATAAAAAATTAGGATATAAAACCAAAAAAGGGGTTTAAGGGTTATACCTTTCATGCTTTGGAGACAAAAAATGTTGACCTTGTTTTTTCAAGGTCGAAGGTCGTCTCCGACAGGAAGTCATGGCTCATCAGCTGTAACCCAGCTGTTTAACAGTTATAGGCTGGTCTTGTGTCTCTCTCCTCAGCCCTCTTCACATCAAATAGAATTTTCAATTATTACACCATCTGGAGGAAACATTCTTAATTAACAAATGTGTAAAAGTTTAAAAGCAGAAATCATAAATTCAGAAAAATAGTACTGCAGGGAAAGTGGATGCAATTATCATGGTTATGCCGAATACAAAAATTGATGGATGCACTGTTCAGAAAAACGTATTATTTCAGTTTCTTGACTATAAAAATTTTGCAAGCATGACTTATCTTCGACGAGAACTGGGGTATGTAATTTATTATTTAAATGTGTGTTATTATGTTTTGAAGTTAATTGGATTTTGTTTATTTGTTTATGGTTTAATAGCCCATCAACAAAATAAGGAACCTATCAACACAATAAGGTCATTTAGACCCATTAAATTGTAAAATGAATATTTCAGGTAAAATGCATGAAGTCTGTTACCATATTGAAAAGAATATTAATACTGTATCAATGTTTAAAATAGACTTGCATTAATATAATTTGTTCTAATGAAATTGAAGTGAATTTTCAAGGAAACGTGTTTTTCATTCAGGAAGTATGATATAGATGATCTGAATAATTTATTTTGAAAACATTTCCAAATGACTTATTTATTGATCATTACCAGGAAATGTCGGAACATTAATTTACTTTATATTGATCTTTAAACATGAAAAATGGTTTGAAATAACAGAACTCGGGAATTTAGTGTGAAATGTATTCACAGCTATTCCTAATTCTCTTTCATCTTCTTTTATTTGAATTCCTAAATGTTTGAATATTGCCATCGTAAATTGTTAATGGTAAGTGGATAATGTTATTGTAGAATGTTCACAGTAAGTGAAAACGATGAATATAGATTTGCATCGAGTATAAACCATTTGTTATCACTTTGCAATCTTTTAAAAAAATATCGTAAAAATATGATTCATAAACATTATCGCAAAGTTTATCTTTCAGATACATGATGCTTCATACACAATCAATATTTTGCTGTATTTTTCATATAGATTGCAATTTGACTCCTATACCAAAGGATGGATTTCTGTGTTTTGTGAATTTCATTGTATAATGTACATCGTAATGTAAACTGAATTTATTTCAATATCCTCGGGAGTTTGTTTGCCATAGGAAACTAGATAGATCACTTTTATTAATCAATCCTATAGTATTTATTCTTATCTCTATATTAAAACGTTAAGCCCGAATCTTTGTGATTTAAAAAACACTTATCATTCACAAATAACAAGATTTTGCGACTGAGAACGCTATAAATCATACATGTTTGGCGATAATATCCCAAGGTATAGTTACTTAGTCATGGTAATAATGATGAGTGTTTACTGCTATAAAGGGTTGAAATGGCCTATATTTACGACTGTCTATTTATAAACACTTTGCGATGATCTTTGTCTGTTTTTTATCAATGATTGCTGATGTAATCCGAGCTGTGCGATGGTTTGTTCCGAACCTGCTGAGCGGACATGACGGTGTTTGCCGTCTTGAGTCTTGATGATTCTCCTGTATACAAACTGTACAAGAGGCGGTTTGTCTGTGACGTATAAGACTAATATCAGATTTTACCCATCACACTCCTCCCTTGTCTGGCTGTGAACTCCCTATATAAAGTGACAATTATAAATTTGTTAGATAGGCCATGTTTATGTAACACAGAGTTAGATCAAGGCAGGAGGTTTTTCTACATCGGAGGTGGGGGTGGGGTTGTACTGGGAGGGGCTGTGAATTGAGAGATGGGGTCTCACATTGCATAGAAGTAACATTTTGTATTGGGAAGTGGGTTTTGTGATGGAAGGGATTAGACTGGCTACCAGATCCTAAGTGTTTCTGTAAAGATTTATCCAGCTGCTTTCTTGTACTAGCTTATCTCCCCTTGTTTGAAACTACATCCAAGAGATTAAAATTATAAAAGTTTTTTTTTAAATTAAAAATTCTAGAGACAATTTAAGAGCCAGTCTTAGGAAGAGAGTTTTGTATTGAGAAAGTGGGTTTTGCATTGCAGAGAGTTTTGCATGGGAAGGGAGTGGGTTGGGTTGTAGCATTGCAAAGAGACTGTTTTGTGTTTGAAGGAAGGTTTGCATGGCTGGTGGAGTTGGTTGGAGTGTTACATTTCAAAGAAGATGTCCCGTGTTAAGATTGAGTTCAGCATTTGTACCAGAGTTGAGTTAGGTGTTGCTTTTGGTAGAGGTTGTTTTGTGTGGAAAGGGTATTGTTTTCGAAGCTTTACCGTTGTATGTTTAATTACAGTCGCAGATTAGATATATGTCATATTCAGGCATTGAATTCTTAAGAATGAATTGAAATTTACAAATAAGGCAAGAAATGACCGTTTTACATAATAAACAAAACTTGTATTGTAATCCAGTCAAAAAACAGCCCAGCATTCAGTCTGCACAATATGTTGCATGTGGTCTTAAGATCCTAAAATGCTCTGCTGAAAAAAGGGAATAAGTATTCATACATTGTATTTCTGAATCAGAAATTGCCTTCACTAGCTACATACAAGCTAGTATAGTGGACGTAAACCAATCAAACAAACCACACAATTAAAGATAAAACCGAAAGTTAAAGTTCAGGGTAGACATTTTAATGAAGATTTTGTCATTCTAAAAACAGGAAAGGAACAGATGATGATTGGGTGTGCTCTCGATGTAATTGAATAACGTATCAACACATGACCAATCACGGGTTGAACGTCCCTTGGTATAAACGCAATATGGGTTTGCTTGTCCCTGATGTAGCTCGGGAGAAGCCAGAATGTCTGTGGCGTTAGCTGTGACTCAGTGTTTAGAAGTCTACACCCTTTCTCATCACTAACACACAGAAGCCGGTTTGTTGCTAATTCGCCTCCTTGGAAACATGTGTACCTGCCATTGGTGATATAACGCTTGGAGAGATGAGCACAAAAAATGAAATTGATCCTACCGAAAGTTTTTTTTTTTTCCTGCTTCAAGGATGCGGCATGAAATAAAATAATGAAAATGGTTTTGCTGAATATTACTTTATTTTTTACCTCACTGCAGACCTTCATTAGTTGTATTAACCGTTTTACTCAAGATTTAATTCTGCAGAATTGTGCATTAAGTGTTGAGTTGAAGACTTAACAGCTAACATTTTGTGGGGACCAGATCTGCCAGTTTCTACATGGAGTGCTGTTTTCTGCCAAATGTGATTACGGCTACGAGTTATTGCGACAATAATCACCTGTTTTATTCCAGGATTCCAAAGTCCTGAGACAGTGATTCGAATAAATGTAGAATTTGATTAAATCTGTGAAAGTTGTAATTGAAAATGATAGTAGCTGTATAAATAAGCATTTGTGTAATAAAGTTAGTTAATTAGCAAAGAAAACAAATCTCTTATTTGTTTAATGACTAATTGTTATGATTTCTAATGCAATAGTTGGTTAATTTGAAGAAAACAAAAAATTATATCTACTAATATTGTGACTAAAGATATTTCTAATGCACCGAATAAAGTTGTTTAATTGAAAAAAGGATACAACATGTATTAAGATGGTCACTAACGTGATAGTTTCTAATGTGATAAATTTTAGAGATGATTTAGAAGAAACAAACAATTAATAACTCAAGATCACCAGTTCAGATTTCTGGTTTTAACTCATTCACCCCTAAAGACACATTTGAACTCTTCCAAATCAAAAGACGAAATAGTTCATTATGAAATTACAAGGGTGAATGAGTTAAGTGCTAATTCTAATGTAATTAGAAGTGTGATTTGTGTGTCGTTAACTAGGTGTAACCATTACCCTGATATCCTCATCCCCTATTGTATCTGGGTTTAATTTGTGTCCGTTGATATCCAAAGAACTCAATCTCAAAATGTTTAGCTGGTTGGTATCTCGGCATGCCTGGCTGTGAATCGTTTTTGCTTGATCCAGATCGGGTGTTTTTTTTTACCATTACAGTCAGCACCCAGTGGCTTTAGGGTTAAAGAATTAATATTTCATGCTCGTAACTGTCATTCTGTCGGACCGCCCACTGAGGAACCACCTCAGCAAGGTTAAAAACACAAATACCAGACTTGACCAATAACATCTGGCCCATCTTGACCAGTAGATAACTGGTCCAATAACAAACCGGTCTTATCTCGATGGTCCCTCAAATGTATGGCACCATCATCGGACCA
This sequence comes from Chlamys rubida, assembly GCA_032359455.1. Taxonomy (NCBI): domain Eukaryota; kingdom Metazoa; phylum Mollusca; class Bivalvia; order Pectinida; family Pectinidae; genus Chlamys; species Chlamys rubida. The sequence goes on from JAUMHH010033334.1 coordinate 49,401, forward strand.
CACAATTTGATAAATGCATTTCAAATTTTACTGATACAGACAGGGATGGGTGTAATTTGAATTTGACTGCCGCTGATTGGTTTATAGGAGCTGGACCTTGAAGAAGGATTATTTATGTGAGAATCGCTTGAAGAATTTCGTCAAATTGCTGTAGACCAGACGCCTACGTAAAATCAAGGATTTATAGAGCAAGAATAACAGACCTATCAATGTTCTGGCTGTTTGGGGATAAAGTTTTAAATAAGACGTTTTTTCCCCCAAAAGCAGACGGCATGCCTTGCCCAGTGCTGGTTTGTAATGTAAATTTTGACAGAAGATAAAGAATTTTGACAGTAAATCTTGTTTCGCCATTTGAGTGTGTATATAAAACCAGGAAAAGATTACAGATATTTACCGTTGAAGATATGCAGGACCACAATCACCGTTTCTTAATGGCATTCAAGGTTGCTTTATAGCAGAAAGTCCCTCGATAGAGATGGGGGTTAATCTTTTGTTTTTTGGACAATTGGCCAGCCAATCAACCGGTCAAGGGATAAGGACTTCTGATATATTTGGACCAAACCTACACAGTGAATAAGATAGTGACGATTTTAGTATTGAACAGAAGGATGAAGTCAAATGATAAGAACCTATCTGTTTAAACCGAACATTTGTAGTGTCAAAAGAAATGTACAGAACGGAAGAAAACATTTTAAGTTTTGAACAAATCGTACAAAATAAATATGTACAGAATGAAAAGATGAGAATGAAATTTTAAGTCGTGAATGGATTGAGGTACACAGCTGTACAGTACAGGACCGCGAGGCAGTACTACGTATCTGATGCTGTTTCTCTGTTAGGCAACGTCACAGATATATCGATATATATATACAAACACTGTTTTTCAATCAGTTTTTCAACCCCCTCCACACTAGATTTAATATGATATATCTGGGAATCGTTCTTGGCAGAGTATTGGAAGTTTGGACATTAATCTTTCATCTTGCATGTACTTTGTACTGGCTGTGTATCTGAGGCGGCTCTAGCGTGGTAGCACACCACAGTGCCTGCGTTTCTGTCAGATCCTAACCACGTCTGGAGCGAAAGGGCCGGTATCACCAGCTAGTCGTCATTCATTATTGATACTGATCACTCATTTCGGCCAGTCTCGATCACTCACCTCGACTGACCGTGATAAGCTTTTGTAGAAATCGGATATATTGATCTTGGGCACGTAAATGTTTGAATCCCTAGGGATTATATGTGTCATTTTCTATTGAATTAGCGATACATTAGTGTGTACTTTTGGACCCGAATCACATGTGAAAGTGGTCATGATTGGACATTACCGGACGCTATATTGGACGTCGCCTTCATTCAGTATCACAAGTCCGTGTTTTATTGGATTTTTTTGTATGTTCCGAGACAACTCCATGCTGTTGACAAAGAGCTGTTAATGAAATTTCATCTAATTATGGATCTCTAATAGTTTGACCTCTCCAAAGACCGACTGTATGTGTGCATAACGATACAAGTAAACAGATGGGTGCTAGTCTACAGGTATATATATCTATGTTCCTGGTAAAAATATCTGTGCTGCATCTATCACGAATGACTGATTCCAGCCTGGCACCTTTCATCCCTAATATTTACAGATAGGCTCATCCGTCCATTCATTCTGGGGTTAGAACGGAGCTGTGGAGGGGAGAACAGTTTCTGCCTTTGTGTGAAAAAAATTCAGTGCAATATTAGAGACTTTTAGTTGTTCAATATTTAAGACAAAAAAAAAAATCTTTCTTGTTAAACATTATGCACAATTTTATTGTATGTGCATGCGGAAAAATACAAAGTGGCTGTATGTTTGGTCCCGAAATCTTATAAAAGTTAGTGAGTCGTTCTGCTGCACTGCCTAGCTGATAAGTGTGTGTGAGGAGCTATGGATGTCTACAGTGGGATGTGTCTAGTGTCTGTGGAAGGACCCAGCGTGTAGGACCCAGCGTGTAGAGAGTGGTACATTCCTCTACGCCCAGTAAAGGATGGAGATGTCACCACAGACACCATCTAAGTATTTGTCTCACTGCTTCAAGTGACGACGGATGACATTGGATATAAAGGAATTCATTTCATATCCATAAGTGTGGGACCAGATAGCTTATTTACACCATATTTCATACTCATATTTTTTTGTGCGGTTTGATGTATATACGGACCTAACAGACCATTGATCACAAACAAGGTTCTAATTACTACAAAAGCGTCTTATTTCTAATGCTAGAAATATGAGTTTTATTTTTAATTCATATTTGATATTTGTATCATATACATATTGTTCGTGACTGTGTGCAAGTTGATACATGGACTAAACAGTCGAATTATATATGGACTAGTGATCTTAAAAGGATTATATGTAACTCGTGTACATGTTATATATATGAACTGCACGGAAAGGATTCTATCAACTCTATTAAGTTATCATAAATATCTAACGCTGCGCCAAGGTCTGCACGATCCTTTTACAACAAGATCTGCCATGCGTGTGGGCAATGGATTTACTTGATTTGCCGTTTGTATTATCAACTACTTCCTTTTTGATTTTTACGAATCTCCACCCAGCTGTAACATTTTCTATGATCAGAAATGCCGGCTTACATCATTCTCAAGGCTGTGTGGAAGAGATTACAATTTGACAATAATAATAAGGTCACATTTTATAGTCCTCCTAACAAGACAAGGGATGTCACTTGTAGTTTTTTTGTAGACACAAATTTATTCTGATATAGCAGATTTACACTCTGTCGCACTAATCAGAAAAATCTCATACATAGATTACAAGTTATTACGAGGATAGAACAATTTAGTTTCTCAACAGGAAAGAATTGCTGTTGACATAAAAGCGTCACTTTCCCAATGGGAAGTTGCAGTCTGTGTAGAAGCGGGATATAAACACATTTAAATCTTCATTTGGCTGCCTCAGTGTGCGGCATTGTCCTACCCGCATTAGCTGGTAGCAGTGCGCTTACAGACAAAAGGATATGATCTTATAATTAGAAATCAGACATTTCAGTCGGACAGCTGGTGTGCTTGGCTGTAAAATCGTGACAGGTGACATTTGCTGCGTGGAAGTGTGACTACAGGCGGCATTACCATCATCCGTCGGAATTTCTTATTCCGTTAGAATGTGTCTGACATTAGAAAACGACCCTGCTAATTACGCGGAGTTGTGATATTAGGGATATTTGGATTTCGATTCTACTGGCATTAATTACATCTTGTTTTAGGAAATACATTTTTTATGAGGAAAGTGCATAATTAACAAAAACACATCTCACTCCTGGATTGATTCATAATGGACTATAAAAATCACCTATAAATTGATCAGGACAAGAGAAAAAGAAGTCGGAGGAGGATATTGTATTGTATGAACAGGACTCGGACCGAAATAGACATCATGAATTTCAACAACCAGTCGATGTATATGTATACGTACTCGTCACAGACGTATGAATTCCACAGCTGTCATGTTGACTATTACTACAGGTAAGTCCTGCTATGTCGAGTAATTAGTAGACTCGTAAGGCCCGTAGTGTTCTCGTAGGACCTGTTACTACAATAAGTAGGCATCTTGGCACCAGATCGTGGTCCTAGATACCAGCAATTAACGTTGTATCTGTGACAAGCACAGGAAATCGTTACTATGTTAACGGGGCCTCTGACACCTTCAAACTCAGACGCTGACATTACCAGACAGTCAGTCGCACTCTTACATGACACCAGTAGATCAATCCAGTTATCTACTTGGCGAAAGGCAGGTTTTCACGTATTTGAATAAAGCCATCATTCATAAATTTTCCAAATAAAGAAATTTCATAAAATTTGAATAAATTTCAAGTAAATATCTATATGTTTTCTTTAGACATTAGATATAAAGGTAATTATTATAATAAAAAAAAATGTTTTCAAAGTTGTGTGTAGGTGAAAGTGCACTAAGGTTGATTAATTAACGGAGCTTAATATTGCCTATTCAAGTTGTAACCTAACCTAGGACAAAGTGTATTATATGAAGTGATATTTTTTGCTGTGATCTATTGGTAATTTTTTGCTAGAATGCAGATTTTGCTATGATGCAGATTTTGGGCATTTATTAACATATGTTAAAGAGGTTTTCAATATATAGTGGCAGATTTATCAATTATGTTAAACCTTTTTGAAGCATGTCAAAGAAGTTGGTGGCCCTATCAATAGTCAATTAAAAATGCAGGTTGTATAACTGTATAAATAAGATGGAAAATGAATCCTGTATCGGTGATATATACCATTGTATATATGAATATGAAAGCTTTATTTAAATTTGGTATAGTTACAAACGACAAAACATAAGCTCTAATGAGCTTTTAACCCTTTCACCCCTAGGTTACTTTAGTAGACTCTACCATACATTGATATGGATGAGTCCATTATGGTCTACAGTGGTGAAAGGGTTAACCGAATAAAATATAGTAATGAAATCAATTTACATATGTCATAAATTAATCTATCTCTGGATTATTGAGAAATTGATCCTTAGCATATACATGGACAAAAATGATATAAAAATATGAAAAAAATATTTATTATTTAAATTGTGTGCAGCTGTGGTTTTAAAATGAATTTCTAAGTCATCACAGTATTATCTAGTACTAAAATCTAATATGCTGTTATGATTTTGGGAGGAATTCGTAAGTGATCACACTGTATTATTTGGTACTTAGGAACATGAGTTTTGGCGGTATATGAAACTTGAGTTTTGGCGGTATATGAAACTTGAGTTTTGGCGGTATATGAAACTTTTCGACATTATGGCAAACCGCTGCTGTACCCTCTTCCATCTGAGCAGGAATTCGTAGACACAGGTGCTATGTGTGTGTTCTCAGCTATGATTTACACCCATTGTCACTAGACATATCTTCCTGAGTGTTATGTACTTTGAGAGAGTACTTCTGAGTGTTACATCTCTCTGTTGGGGTACATCCAAAGAATGATAGTCTTTTCAAGAAGCTGTATATACCAATGTACAATGTGCAAGGGGGAGGTAACTCTCCCTGTCGCATACCAGTGAAAAGTACCATTAGTCCCTACTGATCATTTTAGCTTTTTCCATTTTAGTATTTCTTTCCGTATAATATGTCCCCGCAACAGAATCCAAGGTTACCATTGGAGGTCAAAGGTCAAGTTATGCATATACTTGCAAACTTTTTGAAATTTCAATTGGGAAGATTATGCGCACTTAGAATTAAAAGCATAAATATAATGTGTGTATATACACCCTAGGGAAAAATCATCAGATCATAGAAAACAGGAATAGCTTAGCAAATTCACAGGTTGAAAATGCTAAATTTTTAGGTCCAAAATTGGGGGTGTCCCTCCAAAATGGGGAGAGTTGGCAAGTAAGAGTTATGTATTGATTTGCAATGAAAATTGATCAAATATTTTCTGAGAGATTCACCAACTTTCCGAAATAATCTAATGTTGATGTTTTGAGTGCTTGTCATCATTGATGTCACCAGGTTGTCACTCTATAGAGGTGATCACAACAGAAAGGTGGTCGTATTACAAAGGTAATTTATAACACTCGTGTATTTCAGTTTCCTGTCGTACTCATATTGTGTTGGAATATGAACAGCTGGGCGTTATTGACATTGATCGAGTCCCGAGTTTGCATATTACATCTGTCACTGACATGTTTAATTTGATCAAATAATCAAAATGCAGCATGCACATGTTCAGCTCTGTTTAAGCATGTTGTAAAACATGCATAAATCTCTCAATATCAAACTTATCATATTTCGTTCAGTCATAAATATGTATTATTGTAAACAAAATTTTAATTTAAAAGTCCTATTAATAAATTTCTTTTACCTTCATTTCATTTATAAATGGACTGACCTGTTCCAGCCCTACCATTGTCATTAGAAGGGGTGATCAGGTTAATGTCTGATCAATTGTTTACCCTTTGATAAAAAAAAAAGAACTCTCATAAAATCCTCTCGATGAAAAATACAATGGCCTTTTATGGCATCGTATCAAAGCATACACATGCCTTTGGTGTTTTCTTGTCAGGTCAAATGAATAGCGTTGTCTTCTTATTGATTGTAAAACACGAATGCCCATATAAGGAGTTGTTACTACTATGGAGCCAACTTGATTGATATTGATTTATTTCGCAAATATTAAGACATGGAGAAGAAAAAAAAACGAAAGGAGAAAAAGCATTATAAACCATAGCCCAAAGACACACAAGTATAATGTCGGGGAAAATGACAAAAAAAAAGGGGGCGACGAAAAACCTATTAATCTCGAGATGAGAGTGATTATTGTCATGGTAACAGGAAATCTGGTGTCCTCCTGAATCACCTGCTTTCAGGTGTACTACGATATTGATTATGTTTCACATTCATTTGCACACATGTTGTTACACACACGTACACCCAATCACCGATACACATGTGTTGTCTCACTGTGTCTCAACGGGGATGTATCATCTGCGGTCTCCAGATCCATATCAGAAAAAATCAGGGTCGAGTTCCTCGAAATTTGGTGTGAAATTTCTATGGATTATACAGCATGACTGACCGGAAGAAAGGAGAAAAACATTTAGATGCCCAGGATGTTATTTGTAAAGTGAAATCGGTGTCTAGGGGCCGTGTTCGTCACAGGAGAAGGTACCGTTGATGAACACTGTATTGATCTGGGGCCAATCTTTGTTCGTAGCTCACCATGGGAGTCGGCACTGATCCGAGGGCTTACCTGTGTAATGACCTGTAATAGGGGGCTAATGTTTTTGTCAATATAGAGCGGTGTATTCACATTTATCCAGGAAAGTCATTAATCTGGACCAAAATTCCTGTACTCAAATAGCCTTACCTGGTATATATGGTGTTTAAGCTTGGCTATAGTTTCATATCTTTTGGTGATATTGTTAACTACATTCATGTTTCTTGAAGAAAAAGGGTTTATTCTGTTTGCAGAAAAATAGCAATTTGATGAAATTGTGCAGACCTTGAGTCATATTATTGAGCCAGTAACTTGCAGAAATATAGTGCTAGGAAGTTGGTGAAAAGTAAGACCACTTCAACAAGCAAGCATCTTCAGGCCCCTTGGGCCTATTGTTTGATAAAAAATAATTCACATCTTTTATGAAATTGTGTGCAAACATTCCATGAAACTGAACTAAAAGTGTCTTTTGTCATTGTCTTTGTTTACTTGAACCGAGGTTTGTGTATGGTGCATACATAGGCCTTGCCATCTGGTGATGAAGATGTTATTAAGATATCTGTATTTTTAACTCATTCACCCCTGAAATTTCGTAATGAAAGATTCCAACCTTTGATTTGGAAGAGTTCAAATGTGTCTTCAGGGGTGAATGAGTTAACATTCGGGTGTAAGACCTAATAGGACATCTACAAGACAGGTGCCCTCTCTACGGGAGCTAGTATATGTTTACTGCTGTTAAACACAAACCATTTCTCAACAATTTTACTTCTTCTCATCAACATTTCAGTATAATATCAAAAATATCTTGAGAAGATTTTACCACAAAAATGATGATGAGTAAGTGTCTTTCAATTCACTTCAAAGAACCTAAGACCAGCTTAGGATTGGCGAACATGACTGTACCCAATTAGTAGTCAGTGCTAGTAGTGTCAGATGGAATGACTGGGAAAAAACATTCCTACTCCTTATGTTGGGGGCAGTGTTTGTTTATGAGAGGTTTGGTACCGGGGCAGCTACCCTGAGCTTCCACTATCCCATGTCTGTTTCTCCTATGGATTTGTAGATAAAATAGTCTCTAATTAGCCATTTTTTTATTTGGACAGTGCAGGTTGTCGGACAGACTTCCCCCTTCACTCTCCTATACCTCCTCATTAGAGAACGGTAGGGGAGCTTTGTCAGGAGTTGATCCATCCCACTCCTGTGTGCCCTCCTGCTACTTTCGACAGAATGGTTCCGTAAAATGCCCTATAACAAATCTTACAGCTTTTTTATTAGACTTTAAAAAATAGAGGGATTTTTACCTGTTTTGAGTTTGATTTAAAATATGTCTGCCTTTCGTATCATTAGTCATGACATCGATAGCTGAAATTAAGAACAAAATATTTTGTTTATTTTTCATTTGTTTGCAATAAACAAAATAAATATTACAAAGTACAATACTTGTCTTGTAACAGTAACAACAGACATTGTGTAATATGTTTGCCAGCCTAGACCACTCTCACTGAACAGAAATATTGGGTGAAATGTCTGAAAAACACATCGCTTCCTGTTTAATAGAGATTTATACATCGTCAACTGAGCACACGCTGATCTTGTAGTCCTACACATGTGTGCTGATCTTGTAGTCCTACACATGTGTACGGGAAGTTGTGGTGCTTAATTTCTGGTAGCATATTTCCTACTATGTTGTACCAATTTTATACCATTACCGTAATTTACTGGTTTAGGCCCGGCCCCCCCACCCCCACCCAGTGGTTTTGAACAGAGAACACCGACCTTATATGATCATGTTCTGAGATCTTTTGGTATTTTAGAGTTTATTTTCCAATATTGTTTATTTTGAGATTGTATTGATCAGTTAATATATAAATGTTGTGTGGAGGATTAATTGAAAAGAAGAATCTGTGTGTAAAATTGTCTTGAAGGACAAAACAAGCATTTGATTATTGCTTTGCAATTGTGAAGAAAATTGAAGTTATGTTGTTGGCAGCGATGAAATACAGAATCCGGCTTGGTGGATAAGTTTCCCACTTGGAATTGATATTATATTATATAATGTCTCTACACTTGTCAAGGAAATGCCTTTCCTGCACCTAGATGCACTGCTTGAATCTGATGGGTGAAATATTAGCAGAATAGTGTTTAGATCTGCATCTTTAATAAGCTTGAATATACCAGCAGTTTCGATTTAGAAAATGTTGTGGAGTATTTCTCCATTTCAATATTTGAAAAATAAATAGAAATACATAAAATTGACAAATACAGGAGTATGCATACAAACAACTGGCTGGTTACATTGTGGCGAGCAGTGAGAAATGTATTGGGGTATTGCTATAGGTCATTCAGTACAGACAAGGTTTCTTGTGGCGTGACATTGATTGAACACTTCTACAGTTGATGGAAGTCTAATTCACAGCATGTACAAGAAACATGGCTATACATGAATTTGCCATTTTCTCTGTTAATAAGTGCAGTTAAATATTGTTCATATGAAATTTAATATATCGAAAATCTATTCCCTACATGTTTGTTCATAGACCCAGTGACTTTCAATTTCACACAACAAGAATTGCTCTATAGACTTTTGCGATCGGCCTGAAACGACTTAAATTGTCGTTAGGACACTAAATAATAGCAAAAAGCAAAACCTGTTTCAAGAATTGATGCTAGTTTGTAGCACTTGTCCGAGTTACGTTTATACGGAGTAATAAAGTACGATTCATGCTTTAGTACGCGTCAGAGTTCATTCACCATACAGATCCACAGAGGGCCGGCCCACCTGACATCCCACATCCGTTAGCATGTTGTCAGATGGCTGTCGGCTAGCCATGGCTCCATGCTTCTCATGGAGATGATTCTCTCTGCCATGTCTCGCTCTTTCATCTGACGTTGGCGCCTCCTGCATCTAAACTTTTCCCTGACAGAGAATCTCAAAACCTGATCAATCAATAAGGATCCTGATTGCTCCGGGTCATCATGTTAGATATTTCAGTTAAAAGATTATTTGTTATAATTTGCTGAATTCTTTCTCGCCTGCTATTGCCCTATTTACGATCTTGTGTCACGATACATCTCAGCGATCACAGCAAGGCTTGGTGACAGACTTGAAAAAGACCTCTACCGTCTTTTACGTTTAAATTGACATTGCACATTACTTTGGCAACCACACCAAATGTCTGTTTGTGAATGAGAGAAATCTGCCAAATCTAAAAATCTATTTACCATTTTGACTATAGAAAGGATTTTCTGCCTGTTTACCAGGAACTTGTATGTTCAACTTTACAGAACAGTGTGCTTACAAGGTAAAAAAAGGTACCATAGTATTGATGAGATGGCCATAATCCAAACTTTATAGAACAGTGTGCTTACAAGGTAAAAAATGGTACCACAGTGTTGATGAGACAGCCACAGACCAAACTTTAAAGCACAGTGTGCTTAAGAGATAAAAAACGGTACCACAGTGTTGATGAGACGGCCACAGACCAAACTTTAAAGAACAGTGTGCTTACAAGATAAAAAAACGGTATCGCAGATGAGTCTGTCACAAGGTCTGGCCGCCCACCTAACAAGGACAGTGATGTAATACCACCTGACCATTGTTACACCATGTCACGGCCTCGTATGATAATACCCGGGTTCTGTTGATGAGGCATTGAAATCACAATTGCTGCTGTATCACAATGCTGTTTCGGTCTCATGTTACACCGGGACAATATAGATTGTTTCTGACACATACTATATGCATTGTTTTGTTGGATCATGATATCTGACTAATATGTTTTAAAAAAAACAGGGGAGTAGATGAGGTCACAACACATTGTCAATAAATGATTTTCTTTGTTATTCAGATCTGTATAATCAAGTTGATCTTTTGACAAACAATTAATGTCAGGAAAGAAATGTGTCATCCTGCACACATTTTGTTCTGTTTCCTTGGTTGTGTATGCCTTTACAGGCATAAATAAAAAACTAGATGTTTCTTAACAAATTCTAAACATTATCGGTAACTTCCTTCTCGCTAATATAGATAACAGGTGAACTGATTTTCTGAGAGACAAACTTTACGCTGACTGATTTTCTAGACGGATGCTTTACCAGGTGGGGAATCTGGTCACCAGCCATTATGTCTTTGTCCAAGGACAACCCTGAGGATGGTTTTTGGGGGATCTCAATGGACCGCCACACCAACCACCTGTGTTACATGGCTGGTCATAGCCACTGGTTCGTGATAGTATAAAAAATACAGTTGGCCTGACAAGGATTTGAACCAGGATCCAACTCCAAGCTCAAGATGGACACAATATACACAGGACTTTGACCCAGTCTAGTAATTTGACTATGGACCTGGAACCATTGGGTAATAGTTGCTGGAAACATCATGTATTCTACCAACTGTTGCTTTGGTAGGTTTACATGTGGTGGTGGTTCAATATTTTAAACATTAATGAGTTTGTTCTTGGAGTGTTTTAGCATGAGAAACCATTACCTTCTAGCTGTGTCTTATCTACAGAATGTGACGTACGCAGTACTTGATTTTCATGTCCTTTAGATATTATTTGCCTTCAAGGTATCATATGATATGTGTTCATTGTTGGAGTAATTTCTCATTGGCTTCACATTTAATGTTATTTAATGTTATAAGATATTGTTTCTGTCATGGAGACCTTAAATTACACTGTTCTTCACAGGATTGGTATATGTGAGGGAGGCTTGCAACCTATTAATTTGATTGGAAAGTCTGTCTCTTAGAAAAGATGATTTTATGAAATTGTGTATAGGGGAACATGTGTTGTAATATTGCCACCATTTAATTTGATTTGAGAGTCTGTTTCTTAGAAAAGATTGCGTTATAATGTTGTGTATTTGGGATACATGATACATAGGAAAACCATCCAACATGCTTTGGTAGAATTCAATTCTGAGTGATGCTAATTATTCTGGAAGAGTAACATTACTGTATGAAAAATGAGTTTGTTTGAAACCATCTGTTAGATAATTTGGTTACCGTAAGATTCAAATTTCTTCTTCGCTGGCGAGAATGTACCTTTTTTTCTCGGAAGAGGCAACTCATGCAATTTCTGGGGCCAGGTCTCCGGAGATTGTAATGGCTTTTTGTTCCTCGGATAATTTGAACCTTATGATAAGATATGAAAAGGAATATCCATGGGCCTTGGGTTTATTGGACTCTTGGGATGGTACGATCCCACCTTTACTAGCAGCTAAAATCTCACCAATCACCATCGCCAATTCCGTCGGATTTTTTTTCTGTGATCATTGGCCAAATAATTTCGAATGAGTGTTCTCGAAGGAAATCTATCGGGTCGAAACGTTGATTTTGTTACCAACCTTTCTGACTCACTTGTATCATTTTTTTCCCGACTCATTTCTGTGTGACATATACAATTGAAAGTTGACAGTTTTGTCTGAGTTGTTGGAGATTCAAAGGAAATCAGTTTCTGGTGAGAAATTTATGTGCTGATAATGTTTGAAATATTATTTCCAGTTGGTGACTAGGTGTAATTTTAACATCTATCTGATGTTGAACCATCTGTTTTGTCGGGCCAGTACTAAAGAGGCTGGAAGGATTTCAAATTGTGTAAATTAATCGTTCTGTGCACTTTGAGGAATATTGCTTGCCAAACTTTGATGCATGGAGGAGATTAACTGATTATCTCCCTTTAAAGATTGATCCAAACTCTTTTATAAAATGATCAGATACAGTTCAGCAGATGTTGTGTAATACAACATACTGTATTTATTATTACGGCATACAGTTGTAAAGTACATGATAACATAGTAATCAAATGTGAAGGGTGAAATTAACACGAGCAAATATGGATTTCACCGGCTTAGTGGGAATATTTCCTGTATGCAGGTTCCATATCATTACATTGTACATTACAATGATATTTATGTAAAATTTTCATTTTGATTTTGATGTATCAACTTTTTAAAATAATGATTCAGTTAAAATTTACAAGAAATTAATGATACCAAATCGATTAAAGTTATGATTAAAGTTAGCGTGAATTCTGTATAGACATCTATACAACATGAAATGTCATGTTCATTGACCTCAGTGACAAAAAATCATTTAAATATGTTATGCGTTACTTACAATTCATGTCAACCGGTAAGGGGTTTAATTTTTGCATAATATCAGGCAAATTACCATGCAAGAATGGGAACAAAAAATATTTTTTAATGTTTTCCAGAAGTTGGATGATAAGGGTTGTGATTTCATGCTTATAGCATCTTGCTACGAAGTGAAAGGCTCTTTACTTCTGTAACATGCACCCCAAGGTCGTGACTTTGCTGTGTTTCCAGGTCAACGGGATACCAGAGAAATGCATGATGGGTATCGGGTTTACCAGTATAACCTGGTGTGTGTAGTTGGCGTACTTTCACCAGGTAAGGTTATACCCTGGTATGTCTGCAGCCTCTCCCTTTGTGGACGAGTACCTCCTTCTCTTCTTCTCCTCTTTGTCATGATCGCTTAATATTTTTTCTGAAATGATAGTTGGTTTCACATGTTTGTGTTACTGTTTTGAACCGTTTTCTACCCTATATCATGTATTGGGCTTGATTTTCATTACACATTGCTGTCGTATATACTTATTTTTCGGGGTGAACACGATTAGGAAATAAAATCATGGTTTTTCAGGTAATGTATATGGTTTTCAAGGAATTCTTACATGTATTCAATTTTTACTGAATGAAAAAAATATATATATCTTGAATTCTTCCCTGTTTTGTGGTTTCCTGTGTTATTTCATCATTGCAGTCATTATGAATTGTGCTTTATTGCCACATTGAACCTGTGTTTGTCTTCCTAATCATTTCATGAATTGTTTTCAATTCATCTTTGGTCAAATTATTCAAATTAAGCTCAGTTTTCCATTCTGTAAGAAGAGGAAGACCTATATGTAGCAGTAGACAAGAGAAGAAGGTGAGGAGCTTTGAGAAAGAAGGAGTAGAAGATGAGGGGCAAGGGGTAGAGAAAGGCTAAAGGGGGGCTAGGGGTAGAGGGGGAGGAGCTAGGGGTAGAGAGAGGGTAGAGGGGTAGTAGATGGGGGTAGTGAGAGGTTAGAGGAGGAGGAGCTAGGGATAGATAAAGGGTTGAGGAGGAGGAGCTAGAGTTAGGGAGGGGGTACAGTGGAGGAGCTAGGGTTAAAGAAAGGGTACAGGAGGAGGAGCTATAGGTAGAGAGAGGGAAGAGGGGGGAAAGCAAGGGGTAGAGAGAGGATAGAGAGGAAGAGCTAGGGGTAGAGGTGGTCAGGTGGCGCAGTAGATAGTGCACTTGCCTTTCACTATGGCAGCCAGGGTTCGATTCCCTGATCAGATGTGAAAAGGTATGGGTTCACCTGCCCGACACTGTGGGTTTTCTCTGGGTACTCCAACATTAAGACCCAGCACGCTAACATCCTGGCCACAAGAGTGATTAATATAAGTTTAAATAACTTTTTTCATAATTGTTGTAAAAAAATAAAGTTAATATTTGATAGGGGTAGAGAGGGGGAGGGAGCTTTGGGTAACAAAAGGTTAGAGAGGGGAGGGAGCTTTGGGTAACAAAAGGTTAGAGAGGGGGAGGGAGCTTTGGGTAACAAAAGGTTAGAGAGGGGGAGGGAGCTTTGGGTAACAAAAGGTTAGAGAGGGGGAGATAGGGGTAAAGAGAGAGTAAAGGAGGGGGAGCTAGGGGTATAGAAAGGGAAGAAAGGAAGAGCTAGGGGTAGATAAAGGATAGAGAGAGGGAGCTACGGGTAGATAGGGTAAAGTGGAGTAGAGAGGGAGGAACTATGGGTACAAAAAGGGGAGATAGGGAGTAGCTCATGGTAAGGGGAGAGTGGAAGGGGAAGAATGGGATAGGAACAGATAATGGAGGAAAAGAACCAGGGAGGAGGATCAATTGAGAGATGGGGGCTTCACTAGTTCTATGATTCATGTGATGTCTTTCCGTACATCATTAGTTACACATACGTCAAGCATATGCCTGACCATGAGTGGAGCTTTTGTAACTGACAAGCTTGTAACTGAGAAGTGCAAAACATTATTACAGATGTTCTGTTAAAAACTGATAGGAGTCTCCCTCCCAGCACACATTTCCTGATTAGGAATGTAATTTGATGGTGATTAATGGTTTCAGCAGAACACACATCAACAAATACCTCATTAGCTTCTCAAATGTTAAAATCTACTGATGCAAAATTATAGTAAACTATGACAAATTTTCTGATGTTTACTCGGGAGTTATATAAGACAATTCTGCTTGAATAAATTATTGTTGGATATAACGATTTAGTGATTTCTTTTTTGACCATTGGAGTTGAATTATTTTAGGCTCATTTGTCCAAAGTAGACTAAACAAAGTCTTAAGGGGTTAACTCATTCACCCCTGAAGACACATTTGAACTCTCCCAATTCAAAGGTTGGATCAGTCCATTATGAAACTTCAGAGGTGAATGAGTTAATTACGTTTTTTATTTGTAAATATTTTTGAAACTTAAAATTCATATTTTTTGTTGTCTTTACAGGACTAGTTTGGGACTTAATGCACATATTTTTCGTCATATGTTGTAAAATCACAATTGATTTTGTTGTGTCAAGCTGACCATCCTATGAAACCTTGGGCCCCAGATATAATTGTCACCTGATACTGTATCAACAGTTATATACGTATTAAAATCAGCAGTCCACATCCTCCGACATAATGTCAGTAGATTTCCTACCAATGGACATGAAAGCTGCAGGACATGTAAAAGAATCCAGTTGTTTTATGATCTATTAGTGACTTCTATCAACAAATCTCACCAGCTTCATGCCTGCACAGAAATCAATGTAAATACGCAGCATGTATCTGCTTTCCGCTGCAGATCATATGAAGTCCACACTGGCAATGTTCCCTGAAATCGTGGGCTGTATCTGCCGAACACCATCCTCAAGATGGATAAAAAGAAGCTGCACAATTAAATAATCACTGTGGTGGGATGTCGTACGGCATTACATAACATCGCATTTAAACGTCTTCTCCAGATTTCTGTCGGACCGAAAATTGTTTTTCGGGCATGCTCAGAAAACTTTTGTTTGTTATGATAGCTCTCAAATTGCAGGAGATGTTTGGCGGTTGGTTTTTATAATGGTATGACTGGCACATTTATGCAGAATTGGTGTTGTCATCAGAATTGGCAGGGGAGGTCTTCACTAGGCGTTTGCCTATGGTTTCACTTAAAAGTCTGTGTGTCTTAACTCGGTACAGTAATTTCCTTTACGGCAACTTTTTATCCAGATAACCTATATCACAACTATTGAGTATAGGCCAGGTGACTCATCTGTACAATACACCAAGCTCCGAAAGTGCAAGATATTGTATTCTAGGGCCTGCGGGCGTTTTCAAAATGTCATTGTTATTTCAGATGGAACATTCAACATATTTTGTAAGTCTGCCAAAAAATATTCTTCATTTTCTCATTGCCAAAAAGTAATCATTATTGATATTTCGGAGAACTAAGAAAGTCGCGTTGCAGGTGCCATGTTTTAATCACAATTATTAGATGAGTTTTGTGTTAGCCCGATTGCATCGCAATTTCATCAGAAAAAAACCTGGAGGCATTGTCAATTCACAAGGACAGCTTAGAAGCCCACCTCAAAATATCCTGTAGCTCGCTGTTTTGGTTACATGAACATGTACAGCTGTGTACATCAATTCATATTGTACTGTCATGCATGTGTTACTGGTGTAAAGTGTACTGTCAAAGTAGACTGGTGTGAAACAATAGATCCTTGTGTGGGAATGAAGTAATTAAAAAAAAAAGCCGGGGCATTGTCTCTAAGCCTTCCACCTTTTCAGAGGTTCTTTAGGAGAGTGTTTATCAACCCCCACCCCCACCACCACCACCACCACTGGGTCGCGGGTTTGAGGTCTACGTCTCCAGGAACTCAGGCCTTCCTCTACCACCGCAACCAAGCATGACTTTAAATTACCATAGCTGTTAATAGGACGTAAACCACAAAAACAAACCCCCCACCCTTACCCCCACCAAACAGATAGAGGGGTAGAGTGGGTATGCTAGCACTGGAATAATCAGCTTCTCTGTCAGTCTTCCAGTCGATGAAATATTGTGAGAACAACTTCTCTTATATAATAAACGGATTTTGAGAAAGTTTTATATGCATGATCAGCACATCTGGCAGTTGTTTCTAGTTGTTTTGACTTGTTTCCAAGAGTTATTGCCCTTTTTGTACTACGCCACTTCAAGTCATGCACAAACTTAATGTCCAACACCATGTGACCAGTTATAATGATATTAGTGTGTTGTTCTAGTATATCATAGTTACAGATCCTATTTCTGTAAAACAAATGGCCTTTTAAGGCAAGATTGGTTCTCAAGACTTCTGCTGTAATAGATATAGGTTTTTACATTTTCTGCATCTGATAATTGAAATGTTCCTTAATCAGACACAAACACATGTGGTAGGTAGAGATTGTTTATATGTTACACCGGCTTATCATTCAGGCTGATTCACCAGATTTATTTCCGCAGGTTAAAGTCTGGTAAGAAAGACACAAAAAACCCTTTTCCACTAATTAGACAGTTTCATGAGTAAAACATTTTGAAAAGGTGTAATTGAGATAAAACATGGTCTCCATCTGGTTCTGTTTGTGCGCCATGTTGAGTTGATTTTGTTATCTGTCAGATCGCAGATTTGTGGAGAAACCGTGTTTTTACAGGGACAATTGATAAGATTTTTATAAGTGAATATGTACTAAGTTACCCTTGTCTTGTATTCAGATGTAAATTAAAAAAAATATTTGAAGTAATTAGACGATGTTCTGGCAGAGCTATTAAAATGAACAAACGAAGTACATCGGTAATCAATTGACATATGAGTCAAAATGAACATCTGTGGCAAATTATACAGATGCATTCAATTTTCCGGAGTTATTTTTACCTTGCTGGAACTTAAGTATTGATTCGGGGGAAATCTCCTTTAATTCTCTGTGTGTCTATTAGTTACCGTTTCTATGAATATAACATGTAGATTCTACCTCTCACCCCTGAAGTTCATAAATGGACTCTTCTGTAGGTTGTTACCTTCATTTTGAAGAATGGTTTTAAAGGGGAGGTAAACGTTTATTAACTCCCAACACCCAGTAATTCTGGAAGTAATTCAATTTTTTAACAAGAGCGATGGCCCTGTTTCCAATTGTAGGAAAAGATTGATGAAGAAAATAGAGAAAAAGTTCAAACTCTGCATTTCCCTCTCCAATGCCGACCCCCAACCCCAGAGGAAAGCATGGCAATTTCTGACAGAATGGTTACAAACACTGAAAGCACTACTGACTGAAATGATGATTAATTGGAAAAATTTAATTGAAAAATATTAAGAAAGACTCAATTTTCACGGTTTGCTGACTAATCAGAAAATATTTGTCAAGTTTTGTTGTCCGAGAATTTCAAATAAACAAGATTGATTATAACAATATTTGTTACTCAATTTCGTGAAAAAATATTGACAGAAAAAAAGGATTAATGATTGAAGTGAACATGGTTTGTGTGCTGTTGCATCACAGACATGTTCCGTTTGACGGACAGCTGTCTAGGATAAACAAACAAGGTTGACACAAATCCTATTTTGCTGCAATACCAGAAAAAATTTGAACCAAAAGAAAAAAGGATATTTAATGAAATTGTTTACCAAGGGAGATTACTCTGTTTGTCTGAGAGACAACTGTCTGACAAAACAAACAAATTGTCAGAGAGAAAGTCCTGAACAGTTTTCAAGGAAGATAGGTTGAAGCTTGCTGTTTGCTTTAGTGATTGATTAGATTTCAAGATGCTAGGTTTTTGTCATCATTAGGGCTGCAACGATACATTAACCTGACGATACGATACGTATCTTTACACTGTGGTCACGATACGTATCATTACACTGTGGTCACGATACATATAGTAGCAGTAGGGGCAAAGAAAAAAGATATGTTGCAATGTTACAACTGGAAATAGACTTGGTCCAAAATGGGCACGACTTTAAAGTTTCACACGATTCACGTTTTTCAACGTGCATGCCGAGCTGGAGCTGTCACTCGCCATGTTGGAACTGATATGCGAAGACTAAATTCAGAAATGACAAAATCCGGAAAATATTGTAGGTGTATCGTAACCCCCCCCCCCAAAAAAAAAATATTGTGTATTATACTGTATTCAAATTATCGCGGTATATCGTTGCAGCCCTAGTCATCATATTTGATCATTGATTTGTGTATTTTGACTTTTTGTATCATCAGTGATTGACTTTTGTATGTTTTGTGTTTTACAGCAAGAAAACGGATGACAACCAGTGGTGGGAACTGTTTGACCCGAACACGTCAAGGTTTTACTACTATAATGCCACCAGCCAGAAAACTGTCTGGCACCGACCTCAGAACTGTGATATCATCCCTCTAGCCAAGCTTCAGGTGAGCTTACCTTACGATCCAACATCTTGTACCCCAACAAATATATGTCAGGAACCTTAATAGTGCAGACATTTTTGTCTTGGAAAAAATTGTTATGGATACAAAAGCGTTAAAAAAAAATCTGAAATAAGTGCCAAGAATGGATTTTTTTGTAGATTTCAGAAACGGGATATTGAGGTTCCACAACATTGTATTATTTATTTGGAAATAAAAATGATTCCTAAATCCTACAGCTACTAAATTTGGTTTCAGAAATGATAGGCAGCTTTTTCTTTCTAATGAATTGATGTACATATGAATTTGAAGGAATGAGGGGGAAATAGAAAGTCAGAATTTGAAGGAATGAAGGGAGCAAACAGTAATTTTGAAATTAAAGCAATATATCCCCCCAAACTTTAAATGTCTATTTTTCAGAAATTCCTTGGAGCATATAATTTTATTGGCATGGTATGTAATGTGAAGCAAAATTAAAATCAAATTCTCAATCATGGACTGACTTTTTTTTGCTGAAATCACCTAATCAATAATATTGAATATTTCTGAAAATTTCGTAAAGTCAAAATTTGCTGCTACAACATATGCCTAATATCCATTGCTTTTCTTAAAAGATAAAATAAAAACTTCTGCTATATTTTCATTTCATCATACTAGATAAAAGCTTGAATATTTTGAAGTGGAAAAGTCTGAAGATTTGTTGCATGCTTGCTGTATTGAAACATTCTAAAATCAAGAAAAAAGTAAAAGAATTTCCACAAAAGAAAACAACATAATAATAACATGATTTATTGTTAAATTTTGAACAAAAAGTTGACAGTTTGAGAAATAAATGAACTTTTACTACTTTAAAGAAAATATGAATGACTGGTTTATGTTTCATCTGTAACACTCCAGACTCATTTAAAGGGTTCAAAAGGGAAGTAAGTTTGAAAGAGACCTGTATTATTTTGAAAACTGTGAAATGTTATCTTTAAAAATGTCAAGTGCTTTGAGTGAACTGTGATGCGAGCTAGTTTAGCACAAAGGAGGGGAGGTAACTGTAACATCAACATCAGATTAGTATGCAGATGTAACCATATGGCCATGGAATTTTCCCTTTCCTTTCATTGTAATGCAGAAATATTAAGAGAATCTTAGTTATTGAATTGTTGGTTCAACTTAAGTGCCTGATAAATGCTGTTTTTAGCTTCAAATTAATATTTTTAAAAGTCTTTGACTAACAATTTTACTTTATACTTTATTTCCTTCATTGATATCAGCTTGGTCTGAATTTTTTTGTATGAAGTTTATGAAATATAATATCTGACTTGTCAATGTTTTATATGCAGTTGACTATTCAATAGTCCAATAATAAAAATTTGGAGGGTAAGGCAATCAGAAATTGACATATTTCTTTTTGACCTTCAATTTTTTGTAAATATGTACATGTTAGTTAAACTTTTTGCTTATGTCAAAATTCTGTGAACATAAATGAACATATATGTGAACATTAAGGAATATATATATTTTGGAGCATATTTGAACATAAAGGGACATGTGTATGTAAATGTTAAGGGGCATATATATGTGAACATAAAAGAGCATAGCATGTGTATGAACCCTTTCACCACTGTAGACCATAATGGACTCATCCAGATCAATGCATGGTAGAGTCTACTAAAGTTACATAGGGGTGAAAGGGTTAATGCTGCTCTGAGTTGTAATGAAGTTGTTATTTGTTGTAAAATTAATTTCAACTTGATCTATATTTTACAGCAATTGCTTTATCTAATGCAAAACAAATTCTATCAACTGATATTAATTACTCTTGTTGGCCCAGATGGTAGCCCGCAGGGGGTCTGAATGTGGGAGGAAACTTGAGTACCCAGAGAAAACCCAAGTGGTCTGGCAGGTGACCCTATACCTTTTCACGTTCGGTCAAGGAATCGAACCCGGCCATCTTAGTGAAAGGTGAGTGTGCTATCCAATACTGCGCCACCCGGCCACCGACCACCCACGAAGGGCCATGGAAATACGCCACCCGGCCACCGACCACCCACGAAGGTACATGGAAATACGCCACCCGGCCACCGACCACCCATGAAGGGACATGGAAATACGCCACCCGGCCACCGACCACCCACGAAGGGACATGGAAATATGCCAGCCGGCCATATGGCCACCCACGAAGGGCCATGGAAATACGCCACCTGGCCACCGACCACCCACGAAGGGACATGGAAATATGCCAGCCGGCCACCGACCACCCGCGAAGGGACATGGAAATACGCCACCCGGCCACCGACCACCCACGGAGGGACATGGAAATACGCCACCCGGCCACCGACCACCCACGAAGGGACACGGAAATACACCACCAGGCCACCCCACCACCCACGAAGGGACACAGAAATACACCATCAGGCCACCCCACCACCCACGAAGGGACATGGAAATAATCATGTATATAATGTAAGATAGTTTATGTAATGAATTATGGCAAATGTAACTTTGCCGACAACATGATGTTGGGGAGTGGACAACACATACATAATATATATATAATTATCTAGTAACCTCAGAAAACAGACAATTAAACTTCTAAAAGTCTTCTCCACTATACCATTTAGGCTTCTTGTTTATCATAGAATTGTAGGTAATAAACAACAGGTGATAAACAACACATGGGCCGCTTTCGTTCATAGCGGTCCAAAGGGTTGAACCGGTTGGACCAGAGTTGTTCGTAACTTGTTCGTTTATGAAATAAGGTCGGACCTGGTAACCAGATGCTGTTTTCAGGTGAGCCTTGACAAAGCCTTGCAAGGCCTGCATAAACGTTTGCAGGTCCGCCAGGATTTATACAAAACTAGAAAATGTCTGTAAGACATGAATGCCCCCTATATAGCAACCGTGACCTTGGCCTTGACCTTGGAACCCTGAAACACAACGATGCCTGACGTATACTCATACTTGACGGGACGGGACAGGACGGACATGGGTAACACTATATGCCCCCCCATTTTATGGCAGGGGTATAAAAATGTTACATTTAAAAACAGACGAACCGATTGTTCCGCATAAACGAACAGGCCCTTGTACATAATGTATGTGATGAACAACAGTTTTACTCACCGATGAAGAGCTCCATTATGAAGGCCAACTTTCGTACCGGCTGGGATATGATAACCTTTTAGGGTGTCGTCTCTCTTAGCTGTACGGAAGAGTGTGACAACGGGTGGAAATAACCTGAAACAAATGACGAACAGAGGTCACCATACAACGAAATTGTCAAGATATGAAATCTGTTTGTAATTATTTCTACCTGTAGAATTAAGTTATGATATGTTTCTTGATAAGAAATACAGGTAACTTGGAGAGATATTAATTTTGCCGATTGTTATTTTGACTCTGTCTTACAATGTAGATATCTGTAGCTACAGGGTTTACCTATACTATGCCGGGCGGGATTTTTAGCCAATCAGAAATAAGATTGGCCGATCTCCAGTCAAAGGAGGAAACATACACCTGGGGGGCAGGCATGTTGCTGAGTGGTGGGAGGAGTTGTCAGTGTATTGCAGTTAAGGGCTAGTTTTGGCCATGAAAAAGTTCTGTGGTGAACAAGTGATGAACAAAAAAGGACGGCTTTGTTTACAGTTTTGTTAACCAATCAGATAGCTCGTTGCAAAACAACCACAAACTTTCATTCCAGACTTGAGACTGTTTTATATTTCCACATATTAACATGTCTGTGAAGTTATCCAATAGGTCATGTGAGACAACTATGTGAGATTTTCCCTGACATCACGTTAGACCTGGTATTTGAGATGTTTACCTGAGTGTTTCCTTGATGACACAGGTGAGGTATTTGAGCTAATTACCCGAGTGTTTCCTTGATGACACAGGTGAGGTATTTGAGCTAATTACCTGAGTGTTTCCTTGATGACACAGGTGAGGTATTTGAACTAATTACCTAAGTGTTTCCTTGATGACACAGGTGAGGTATTTGAGATAATTACCTGAGTGTTTCCTTGATGACAAAGGTGAGATATTTGAGCTGTTTACCTGAGTATTTCCTTGATGACACAGGTGAGGTATTTGAGATAATTACCTGAGCGTTTCCTTGATAACACAGGTGAGATATTTGAGCCCATTACCTGAGTGTTTCCTTGATGACAAAGGTGAGGTATTTGAGCTTATTACCTGAGCGTTTCTTGATGACACAGGTGAGGTATTTGAGATAATTACCTGAGTGTTTCCTTGATGACACAGGTGAGATATTTGAGCTTATTACCTGAGTGTTTCCTTGATGACAAAGGTGAGGTATTTGAGCTTATTAACTGAGCGTTTCTTGATGACACAGGTGAGGTATTTGAGATAATTACCTGAGTGTTTCCTTGATGACAAAGGTGAGGTATTTGAGCTGTTTACCTGAGTGTTTCCTTGATGACACAGGTGTGGTATTTGAGATGATTACCTGAGTGTTTCCTTGATGACACAGGTGAGGTATTTGAGATGATTACCTGAG